>JAQZBX010035669.1:0-24478 GCA_029593785.1 Cabassous unicinctus
GTATCTAAGAAACAAGACTAGACAGTGTTTCTAGAGAAGAGTAATCCCCCATGTCAAATACTGTTCCGAGATCCAGTGAGATAAGTATAGAAAAGCTTTTGCTGTGTATAATGGGTGCCCTTGGTGGGAACAGTCTTGATGAACTAGTAGGGTCAGAAGCCTTTCATTGTGGGCCAAGGGGTAAGTGGGAGTGAAGGGAGTAGAGACAGGGAGTGTAGACCGCTCTATCAAGCATTCTGTGAAGGGGAAGAGAGAGAATCCAGAGGACTGTGTCGAGTCCAGCAATATTCTTTTCTTTCTTTTAGAAATTTTTATTTTTTAAACTGGGCGAGACTTGTAGTCCTTGTCCTTGTGTATACAAGCCACACCCATGCATCTTACAGGCACACTGGAAGGCAGAGCAAGGAGACTGAGGATGTGGGAGCCAAGCAGGATGAGAGTGTAGTGGCCAGCTTTCCCAGCAGGCAGGAAAAAACGGGTGGTAGTTTGGATTTAGACAGAAGGAAGGGCATGGTTATCTCCGGTTCTCAATGCTCAGGGGCAGTAATTCTTAAAGTCTACATTAGGACTCCCCTAGGATGGACACTGAACCCTCCTGAGGGCCTGTGAACTGATCCGGAGATGTAGATCAGTACTCACAGTCCATTTGGGTAAATGATGTGCAATTCAATTATAATATATATATATATATATAAATTGTTAGGGATTACTAAAAAATGGTATTCACAAATGAAAATCAACATGCTACTAGAATTTATTTTACATCAGCATCTTATTCAGAAGTCTGGAAGACACTCAATGCTTGGCATTTTATGTAAAGTACAAGCACATCGTTGTAAGTCACATGATTTTTTTTATTGTAGATGTACTTTTTTCATTTTTTTTCAATTTTTATTTAACTTTTTATTGTAGCAATATATATGACTTAATATTTCCCATTTTAACCACATTGAAGTGTACAATCCAGTAATATTAATTACATTCACAATATTGTCCTACTATCACCAGCATCTACTACCCAGACTTTGTCATCACCTCAAACAGAAACTCTGTACCCATTAAATAATAACTCCCCATCCTACCCGCCCCTGCCTGCTGTCCCTCTTCCCCCTTCCCCCTGGCCCCTGGTAGCCTGTAATCTACTTTCTTTTTTTTTTTTAAGCATACGCAGTCTCACTTTTAATAGAAGAAATAGAAATAAAATTGCACTAAGATAACATTTTTTGCATATAAGTTTGATATATATTTTGATGGCCACAGTATGTGGAAATAGGAATTCTCAGGTATTGCTGGAGAGAGTGTAACTTGGTACAAAACTCTGGAGGACAATCTGGCACTACAATCAAAATTGATAAGCACATACAGTGTGATCCAGCAGCTGGGGAAAGAGTGCACTGGCCTGTAATAGGGATTGGGCAGGCCATGAAAAAGCATTGACCACAGGAGGTGAAAATGAATGTTTCATTTTGGACATGGTAAGTTTGAGACATCTTTTAGGTATCAAGCGTCAAGTAAGCAGTTGAAAATTCTAATACGGAACTCAGAGAAAGGGCCTGGACATATAAATTTGGTAGTGGTCAGCATAGACATGGCATTTTATATGTACACATACATACACTTACATTTCCATTTTCAAAAGAAAATACTGGAAGAATACCTAAGGAGTTCATAAAAGTGCTGACCTAAGTATAAGGATAATGAGGGCAGTAGACGTGAGACTTCTCAAAGTATTTTTATATTGTTTTGATTTTTAAAATTATAACCTATTGCAAAATAATACAATATAAAATTTTTTAAAAAAGAAAGCCATGTGAATCGGTTAAGATCTTCTATGCAGAAAGAAAGAAAAAGAGAAGAGAGCCCAGATCCACGACCTAAAGAATGTAATCTACTTTCTCTATATATAATTTGCTTATTCTAGGTATTTCCGATAAATGAGATAATACAATATTTGTCCTTTTGTGTCTGGCTTATTTCACTCAACCTGATTTCTTCAGTAGTAAATAGTGTGTATCAGAACTTAATCCCTTTTTATGGCCAAATAATATCCCATTGTAGGTATATACCACATTTTGTTTATCCATTCATTGGTTGATGGAAACTTGGGTTGCTTCCACCTTTTAAGTCCTACAATTTTGATTCAGAACACTTCATCAGAATGTCATCGGTGTCGGCTTGAGTTGGTTGTGGCCTTCAATTGCTGCTATCCTTGCTTTTTAATTACAAATTTCAGTAAGTTTAGCTTTATTATATCATATTAGTTTATTGTGGATTGTTTGGTAAATCCCACAATGTTTGGTGATGCTTAAGTGCATCAACAATGCGTTTTTATTTTATAATATTCTTATAACTAGACTTTAAAGTTATGTATGCCTGTAGTTTACATGTGAATCATCCATAACCATTTTCTTAAAGTACATGCGTATATGTCCCCCTGCCATTTGGTTGTGCAGTGACACACTTCATAGTGATACACTTCATGGGAATTTTTGCAATTTAAATAACTTACACTATAAAAGTAGGTCTGATAAAATTACTGGGTATTTTAATGTTTTGTTTCTGTTTTATAATATAAATAATGTTTATGACTCATATTCTTCCTATAAAAAAGTAATTCATAAGTCGTTTATATATATGTTTACAGCAATTGTTAACTGTGTTTTTGTCTAATTCTTTGTTACCACCACGCTCCTTACATGCCAGACTGGACCTGGAAGCCCTTCTTTGTTTTTCCCTGGAATGTGGGAAGGATCAGAATAGTTGGGCCATGGAGTCTTTTGCCTTATCATAGTGGGCTTTGGTCAGAAAATTTGAAAGCCATCACTCTAGGGGAATGACTAAGCATGTGGCAAAGGATATGCTGAAGTACTAAGGTGAAATCCAGATAACTTATACACAGTGGCCTCAACGCCAGTGGACTGTGAGAGCCTCACAATAAGATGCTAAGAGAGCAGGTGTTGATGACATTGTCTTTTCCTGTTAAAGGATGTAAATGAAGACCCTGGAGAAGATGTGGCCCTCCTTTCTGTCAGTTTTGAGGACACTGAAGCCACTCAGGTGTACCCCAAGCTTTACTTGTCACCCCGAATTGAACAGTAAGTGCCAAGAGTCGGGAACTTCGTGAAACTTGCTGTTTATTATTGTTAGCCAAACATATCTTGCTATTTCTTTTGCCGGTCTTGAACTCTTAAAATTGTCTCTCTTTATTGGCTTTTGTTTTCTTAAAAATGGATTGTATTAGGAGTTTTGATTGCAGAGTAAATTAAGTTAGTATTTGCCATTTGGTGAGTCATAGAGTTGTCTGTTTGTCATAGGAATACTGTATCTTTGTAGAGTGAGAATAATCAAACTGTGTCCGAAATTCTAATGCCCTCTTTTTCCATGGGGTACTAAGGTTATAGCCTAAAGAGGGCTCCTGAGCAAACAACATCTGACCCAATTTCTTATATATTTGTAAATCTTTTTAGTTATTTGTAAAAATGTTACTGGTCTCCTTAAAATAATAAGCAAAAACTTGTTCAGAAGTTAGTAAAGGCGGTATTAAAAGTAGATAGCTTAAAAGATAATGTTTGAATTTTATTTTTGTCTGTTTAAATAGCTCTGTATAACTTTGCACAACATTTGGGTTAAATAGTAAAAGTAGTTTGCATTTTAACAAGTTTTTTATTCATCAGTAATGAATTTCACAAGGCCTGGTCTCACAATGTGCTTATGGTTGGCTAAAATACTTTAGTAGCTTATTCTTCTTCAAAGGAAGCTGAGGGTCACTGAAAATTGATTGTAAGCAGATTTGGTTGGGAACTTCTGACAGGACAGATTTTTTTATCAGCAGAGAGTTTTTGCAGATTCTGATTGAAATGTATTATTAAAGTTCTCTGCAAGTCATTTAGTCAGGATTGGCTGATTTCAGTCTTTGAGTAGATGTGGTCACCATCCAACATTCACATACAAAGCCATTTTCACGCCTTCTGACCTTTGTTGCTCTAATTCATGAATCATGGACACACCATTTACAAAATATATATAATACTTTGTGATAAAAGACACAGATTGTTCATACCCAAATACAGGAGACTATGAGCCTCTATAGAACAGGCATTCTGTCATTTACTTATGTATCTCTGACAGCACCCAATACAGGATTTTATAGTAGCAGGCGTTTAATGAGTGCTTTATTTTTTAATTGAAAATCCTGATCCATATCAGGAAGAGGTCAAAGGGTACCAAAGGCAGTATAGCAATGTGGAAAAAGGCAAGGATTCTTTAGTCAAACAATCTGATTTAACCCTGGGGTCTGCCACTTACCACCTGGCACAATATTTAACATCTCTGAGCTTGTTTCTTCATCTGTAAAATAGAGATAATAATACCCATTTCCTAGTGTTGTTTTGAGGATTCTATTAAACACTGTTCATAAAGTGTTAATCGCGGTACCTGCCACTGTAGCAAACACTCAGCAAGTAGCAGCTATTAGTGTTGTTATTATTCATCTATTTCTTGGGAGAAGAGTGAGTGAGTGAGTGGTTAGCAGGACAAGCTGAAGCAGAGAAGGAGAGTTCAGGCAAGTAAGTGAGCAAATACTAGTTCTAGAGAAGTCGCTCAGGAAGTACTTGAGTTAAATTCAGAGGCTGTAAGAGAAGAGAGTTAATGAAACAATCACAGGATGTGGGTAAGGAGAAAATATTACTTAAACTGCAGCCAAGAAATTTCCAGCTAGAAAAAGTTTTTCCAGCACCCAGGTTATATTTCTTTGAGGTTACTACACCTAGTTTGCAAATAAACTTGCTAATAAAATGTTTCTCATTCTAAAAATGGAAGATATGATATGAAAAATCATTAGTGAAGGGCATATTTTAAAAATTATTTTTCATTTCTTAGATCTAGATTTCTACATTTCTTGCCTCCTTTTATGTTAAGAACGGGCCATAGCTGACCTTTCCAGACCAGTTTCCTATCACTTCCCCTCATGCAGCCTGTTCTTCAGCCAGATCTGACTTCCTGGAGTCCTCTCATTTCACTTATACACTTTTGCCGCTGTGCCTTTGTTAAAGCTGTTCCCTCTGTATAAAATGCCTCTCTCTAACCTTCTCTTCCTGTTGAAATAGTCTATATTTTCTAAGGACTTATTCAATGCCATCTCTACCAACCTTTCCCAGAGCACAGTCTAGCTCCCCCACCCCGAGCTGCTGTAACACTGAATATATATCACTATTATATCTGCCCACTATAGCTCTAGTTAGTGATGTACATTTTTTTTATCTTTTACTAAAATGCAAGCTACTCAAGGGCAAGGAACAAATCTTTTCATTCCTTTCATGCCTTACACAAATGCAATACAGAGTAAACAATTGCCTAATTGGCAGTATTCTAGGTTAATAAGTAATTCTTACAAGGAAACTTGAAAATGGGCATTGAGAGGTTTTTCCTGGTTCATACAAGTTCACTTTGGTAGAACCATCTTTGTAATATCAAAGAAAACTACCAAAAGTTGTTACATCTCTGAGTAGAAGTTTTCAAAATGAGGTTTTAGAGAAAGGTTAAAATAGAAAGTGATAAAATTGGGGCATAATGTTTTAAGGGCTTACATATTTGCTAAAGTTATCAGTTCCTTTGGTTATTGTTACAGGGTTCAAGGACAGTACAGAAGTCATGTCATTAAACAAGGCCAAGATCATGAGATATTTTTTGAGAACTGAGTGAGGAGGAGTTTGTACTATCTTTCATATTGCTTTAAGTTTTCATGTGTTTTCTGTGTTTTCACTCTATCCTGTCAACTTTTAGCTATTCAAGGGTTGATTATAGACTCAGACTTGGAGAGCTCTTTCAGTAGTCATGGGAAAAGCATCCCTTGTGGTCCTGCCCAAAGAGTCCAGTGCCAGACTCTTGCCCTAGCATAGGCTTATATTCTTTTTGGCTTCTACTGTAGCTCTTTCTAGGAAGTCCTAAACCCTCTCCAGTGCATTCGACTGTCAGAGGCTCAGAGGAGACCAATAGCCTTATCCATATTAGGTAAAAATTGGCAAGAAAGGCTTTCATTCCACCATATGCTTTGGTCATGGAGAAATATCTTGAGCCTGGGAAAAACCCCATTCCAAAGTATTATCTGTTTGTCTCAGCTTGTCCATGTCGTGGGTAAGGAGATTATGCTCACTTTAACAAGCCTCATAAATAGAAAAAGAAAAGGGCTGCTTCTGGATCTTTTCATCATATAAAGGAAAGCGATCAATTTGTTGTACCCTAATTTCTAGGGACATGGATACCAAATGTCCTCAAATTAGACAATCCCTACAAAAGGGAACATCTGGCAGATACATCGGGTAGAAAACTCCCAAGGGTATTATAATTTGATGGAGCTCTGAAATGCAATACCACTTCTAAAGTCCAGCTGTTTACCCAGGGTCCTGGAATAGTTCCTCTGGTGGCTCTGGCAGCCCTGTCACACATGACTGCACGCCCTTTTGGTATTTAGTTGCATGGTGTTTCCTGGTCTCCCACTGCACATGTATATGACTTGCAAAATAAATGCCTTCTGAGAACTTTATGTTCTTCTTGTACAAGGGACATTTATGAAATACACGTGTTTCAGGCCCTATACATTTGTTTACCAAGGAACCAAAATCAATCAGTTGAATTAGAGGAAAACAAGTTATGCAAAATAGACTTTGGTTGAATATTAGGAGAGCGAAAAAAACTTCCTTCTAAGCCAGTTGCCTTTTTTTTTTTTCCTGGCAGAAAAGCTGTGAATTTGTAGGTTACATCATCAGAGCTGGCACTACACATGATCTACCTTTCCTTCTTCCCAGACTGTTGGCAGTTTGAGCACTGAAACCAAAGGTTAAATGGGCATAAGAGGCTACACGGTTCTCTTCCCCCAAAGGTGTGGCTTGAGCCAGTGCTGGGAGTGGTTTGGAGAAAACCAGCTTTGTCACTCCCTGTGCTGTTCCCACTCAGTGGATAAAAAGAGGACTTCAGCCCCCGAGGCAGGCCAGGTGGCATCTTTCACAAGTACTGTGAAAGATGTTTTTAGAACTTTTTGTTGTTAAGTTGCAGTCCCCTTTGGAAAGAAGGACTCAAAGCTTACCATCTCTCAAAGGCTTCCCGTTAGTGAGGCACATGCATACATTTATTCTTCAGGCAATAAGAACACAATGAGAATTGACCAAGTCTAAGGGCCTCTGCTAGGTGCTTTTAGAGGGTGTAAAATAAGTGAGATGTGGCCCATGCCCTTAAGTTGCTTATGCTGTAGTAAAGGAAATAAGAACAAAATGGCAAGTTGCAACTTGTGGTTTAGCAGAAAAGACACAAGAAAACTTGGCATCAGAAACCCTCTGTTCTTCCACTTATTGGCTAGCAATCTTGGCTCAAATTACTTAACCTCTTTGACTTTATTTCCTCTTCTGTAAAGGCAGACAAATCTGAGTTTCTGTTTCACCTACTGCAAGGGGGGATATATTTGAAAGTGCCTCCTGTGGTGCTTGGCACATGGTTGCTGCTCAGGTAGTGCTACCTGAGCTGCATAAATACCTAAGAGTTCAAGGGAGGACAAAATCACATTTGCCTTCCACTTTAGAGAGGGGTCTTTGGAAGATTTTGGAAAGCGTGGCTCTTACAAGGTAATGTGGCTTTTCTAGAGATTAAAGATGTAATGCTGTAACAGTAGTAAATAAGCATTTGTTTACTACTTTAAAATATTCAAACTGCTTTCCTCTTTACCATCTCAGCTGATGCTCATAATTAGTATTCTTAGCATGCGTTTTATAATATATTTCTTTTTCTCTGTGCCCTTTTGTTCTTAGAATTTTTCTGGCTCCTTCACCATCTCTACTTCCTTTTCTACCCATTAAATTATGTTAAATTATATTCCAAGACCTTGTTAGTGGCTTTATCTCTTTGTGGATGACTCCCAAGTCCCCATTTTTAATCCCAGCTTTTCTCCTGCTTACAGATGTGCTTTTCTGGCCACCTCCTGATGGACATATTTGTGTGTTCAGTTGACACTTCAAACTTAAAGTGTCTGAGTTTTGGTAATGGATGAAGGTTGTGGTACCACAACATTGTGAATGTAATTAACACTACTGAATTATATATCTGAAATTTTAGGTTGCATGTATGTTACTAAAATAAAAATGAAAAACAAATGAAAAGTGTCTGATAACAGACTCATCATTCCCCCAATAAATTAATGTTTTCTCATTACTGTCCTATTTCTATCATGACACTCCCATTTTCTTAAATCCCCAAGTACAACATCTCAAAGGCACCTACTACACTAGCAATCCTCTCTCCACAATGTCTCTCAGTCTTGTCATTTGTACTCTTATAACCGAGTTCAGTTGTTTGTTGCCATGTAATGTCCTTTTTGCTCAAAACCATCAGTGTCTCCCTGTTGCCAACTGAATTAAGTACATATCTCCCTCTGGCATTCAAAATATTCTGTATCATGGTCCCAGTTGACCTTTCCAGCCTAGCCTGGACTCTATGTGTATCCCATTGTTCAGCCAGACTGTCGTGCGTGTGTATGTGTATTTTTTTCCTGAACACACTTTGTATTTTTTCACCTCTGTACCTTTGCTTGGGCTGCTTCTTATACCAGACATTGAATTTGTTCTTCTTGACTGCAGGGTCTGTTGAAGTTCCGTCTATCCTCTTAGATCTTCTCAATTGCCACCCCCTCCATGGAACTTTTCCTGACCAGCACCACCTGCTTCTTTAACAGGATTGCGCTTTTACCCTTCCATGTTTGTGCCCTTGTTGTCAAATTGTCTCCCTGGACTGTAAACTCCTTAAGGCTTGGAACCAATGAATATTCAGGTTTAGCTCCATTACAGTCTAGCACATGAAACATCAATCAATAAATGTTTATCAAATTGGTTTGATAGCCATGTTTTCCTCTTAAGTTACTCTCCCTGTATTGAGTATGAGTTACTCTGAATCCATCCAAACTCATCAGTTTTCAGTATGTGAGCATTAGCTTCACTGATCTGTTTTCAAAGCACCTTGAGTGTCTATTAGGTCTCATGGTTGAAATCTATGCTGTCTAACTGTATTCCAAAAGCCTCAATTCCATTTCTTGTAATGTTTGGTGAAAAGTCCATGGAAAGAAGGTAGCTTATTTCCTGAATTATAATTAAAGTCCCGACTGTAAAAACAGGTGTTCCTCTTTTCCCCTGGCCTCTGTTTCTAGCAGGTGAGGGCTGGTGAGCCACAGCCCATTTCCTGCCATGCTGGCCCTGCCCTGGCCCCTTTCTGAGCTCAGCCACCACCCCCAATGGTTGAACTCTGGAAGGGCAGAAAGCTCTGACACTGTTGCATCTCCATACCTGCAGAGACAAGTGGTCTCCATTGCCACTTCTCTTTGCTGTGCCAGGTGGCTGGCTACCAGATTAGTTTCCCTTATGGTCCCTTGGTCATGTTTCTGTGAGATGGACCTTTATTTTGTGGGAGTGGTTTATAGACTGATTCCTGGATGTGGTAAGTAGGATTCTGATCTTATGTAACCTTTCCTCTACTCCTGTTATGACCTCTCCAGCCTCCCTTCCCCTACCTTTACCCCCGTGTCATATACCTGGCAACAGAATGGCCCCTTGGATCTTTTGGATACTCTGTAATCACAAAGGCTGATATAAGCTGAAACTTAACTAAAGTGTCTAGGGAAAGTCGGGGGAAGCTGAAAATTAAAATACTACTACTTAGAATATCTGGGGAGTAAGGATATTAAATTCAGATAAATCAGGAAAAAAATAAGAGTTTCTTTTAAGCAATAAACGAATTCAATATATTGTGCTTTTATTTAAATATTGAATTTCAACATCTTAACAGGATAGAATGCAAAACTTTTCATGTTAGATGCTCAAAATATTTTTAAAAATAATTAGAAAAGTTTTATAACTAAATGCATGTTTTAAAAAAAATCTGTGCTTTTAAAATATTTTTAATCTTGCATTTTTAAATCCTACATCAATTGTCTCAAAAAAGAGACCCCAAATTCTTAGGGTGATTTTGTGTCAGGATTTAACTAATAGGACATCATAGTAAACATGGTTTAATTTAGCCTTATTCATGTTTACTTAAGTCACTGAGATAATCCTGTGATAAATACTGTGCTCCTGGAGGTTTTTTTCCTTTGATAAATATTCAGTCCTGAGTTTGCTAAGACAACCAGCTGTCAGGAGAAGATGTGTATTTGGTTTTAGTGGAATAAGCTGTCTTAGCCTCTAGGGACCCGAGATGTTCGTTTTACTAGCCTGGGAGCAGGGCCAAAAGGGTTCTTCGTGACTTAGAATGGAATTCTGAAAAGTAAGTTCAGCAAGTTTTCATTAGTGAGCTTGGCCTTTTGTATTGCCTGTGCCTCCCAAAAGATTAAGAGCTCAGCCTCTGCTTTGAAACTTTACGAAAAGGGGGTGAGGGGTGGGGAACCAGAATGGAATTTAGTTGGGGGGCGGGGGGGTCAAGCAGTCCCCAAATATCATATTTTTGGAAACATGCTAGTGTAGAACTCCCATGTCCCCAGCTGCCCGGGTTAGTGATATCTCAGTGTTTTTATTCTAGCTTCCTTTTTAGGCAGAAAATACATATTTAGAAAGAAGATGTGTCTAAATCTGGGGTAACTTAAATCTCACTGTTAGTAGCTCCTCAAACTTGTTTGACCCTTAAGTTTTGTCTTGGATTTATTTTGTATCTTTGGGCAATTCTGTGCCTTATTACTCTTAAATACTGTCCCCCTTTATACAGCTTGATAATTAGCTGAAAACTAAAAGATATAATATGTCTTCATTTAAAAATCAGCCTTAGCACCTTTCTACTAAATAACTCAAGGGTTTTGTGCAGATTTTTTATTTTTTCAGTGAACTTGAGAAATTCATGAATTTCAATTTAATACCATATCTCAACAGCAAAGCTCTGGACACTGATCATTATTTAGTGGTAGTTAACAAAACATTGGGCCATGTTTTAAGTAGGAGTAGAGAAATTAGTAGATGAGAAAATGGCTGAGAATGTTCCAGAACTGCTGGAAGACAACAGTTCTTAGATTGAAGAAGTACAATGAATCTCAAATAGGTGAAGTACAAAGAAATTGACACCTAGCACATTATAATGAAGCTGCAGAATACCAAAGAAAGAGGAGATTTCAAAAAGTAACCAAAGTTAAAAGATAGATTATTTTTAAAGGAATAGAAGACTGACACAAATCTCTGAAAATCTGATTAAAGCCATAGACTTTTCCCCAGAAAAATGTTTAGACACAGTTTGGAGAATCACACACCCTGTTCTGAAGCCAATTCATAAACCTTATTTATGGGTCCTTGTGCTAAAGTTCAGTTCTGCATATTAAATGCCTTCCATACTATTTTAGTCTGAAGCTTCACTGAACCTTACCATCACACTGCCCATCTCTCACTCCTCAAAACCTGTTCTTCTCCTATTTTCTTTATTTTCATTAAAAGTTTTATTATTGTTCTGGTGACCCCAGCTCATTTTGACCATCCTCTCTCCATTGTTTCTCACATGTAAACCGTTGCCAGTTGATTTGATTTTACCTCCATGGTATCTCTCACATTCATCTCACCTTTTCCTCTAATCCTGTTTCAAGCCTCTATGTATCACTCTTGCCAGATTAATCTTTCCGAAGCAGAGCTTGATTCAGGTCAGTGCCTTGCTCAGACACTCTCAGTACCTCTTTATTGGACAGGCCATGCAAGAAAGCTGCATATTTCATTGTCCTGTCCGAGAAGCCTCAGTACCTGGCATACTCACAGCTCCCTTTATACCATGTGTCTCAAACACCTAAACCTGGGTAATGGAACCAGGGATAGGTACTCCTGGAAATTCTCCTTCATTTGGTGAGAGCTTAGCTAAATGTGTATGTGTATGTATATGTGTATGTGTATGTGTATGTGTATGTATATATATGTATCTATATATATATATATATATAGAGAGAGAGAGAGAGAGAGAGAGAGAGAGAGATGTTTTATCCAGCATTTTTAGATGTTTTTGAAGCAGGAGGACTCTTAAGTTGGCCATATTGCTAGATGTCCTTCTGCATTGTGTTTTGATATTCCAGTTTTCCACAAGGATTGACTGTTATTACGAATGTGCTTTGAATGACATTCCAGTGATATTCTAGCTCTGTAACTGTTGAAACTTTCCTGTTCTATTTTACTTATCTTTGTCATTTTCTATTAAACCTGTATCATCTGAGATAACTTATCTGAGCTATTACCATCTCTCAACTGGATACTGAAATAACTTTCTGTTCTCCCTCAGTGTACTCTTTCCCCATTTTAATCTAGGTGCCACACTGCAGGCAGAGTAGACTTAAAAAAGACGAATCTCATCTCTTCATTCTCTTGCTTAAAAATAAATTCACTGCTTTTCCTCGTAAATGATCACCCGTCAGCTTTATCCAATTCACTGCTTTTTCTTGTAGCTACCAGACATATTTTTTTCTTTTAATACCTATGTCTAGTCTTAAGTTCTAGCACTTTTTCTTCATACTGCCTTAAAATCTGAACTTCTTCCAAGTCGTTATTTCTGACTCTCCTGTTGCTTCAGTTACCTTCCCCTTAATCCTTTCGTGTTTGGACCTCAGCCTCCCTGAAACTCGTGTGGTTCATGGCACTTCTACCTCCATGGCTCTTGGCTCTCAGATGTTCCGCTATTTTCTCATACCAATATATTTCTATCTATACAATGATCTGGGAATTGGTCTGTTATATTAATAAAGTATCATTTGATTAGCTTTCAGAGCAGAGTTTGGATGTGGATAGGGGTATATGTCAGTTAGGCTTTAAAAATAAAATTATTCTATCTCATCTTCTCCCTAAAAAGTATATGGTATATTATGTCCATAGCATGGTTTTAAAGGGTAACTACTTGCTACCTAAATTAATAGCCTAGTTCTTGATTACAAATGTTGGTGTTAAAAAGGTAATGACTGAGGTTCTTAATGTGTAAAATTCATCTATAAAGTGGAACTCCTTACTCTGTTGTTATTGGAGGAAAGATCTCACACCAGTGTTGTCAGATTTTACTGTGTGAGGTTTTATTTCAGGGCATGTAATTTGATCCTGGTATGTCTGATTTTGATTCCCAAAATACAAGAATAATGATTATGTTGGAATTTTTCTGTACTTGTTAAAATTTGGACAAGCTGTCTTTGACTAGCAGCATAAATGACTTTAATGAATGGAGAATTCTTTAGTTCAAAACAGCAAATGGTGAGTTAACATAATACTGTAACTAGGTCCATTACAGGGAATGAACATCCTGTCTGTGAACATTATCTCTTATAGGCAGCGTCAATAAAATAGAGGTCATTCTTGAAAAAGACTAAAATCTACTACCTTGCCAAATTCCAGCTGAACCAAACCATTTATTTGAAGCAGTTATACATCAGTGGAAAATTTATTTTCTAACAAGATTTTTTTTCCTACCTCCCACTTTTTAATCTCTTCCCTCCCTACTCCACCCTAATCTTTAGAAAGTGTGATGTAAGATTGGGTTGTTTTGTGCCAAGTTTTCATCCTGGAACAGATTTTTATAGCCATATTTCTCCGAGAAAAGGAGTTTCTGACCAAATGGTGATAACACTTACATGGTTTCATTTCCTCTTCTGACCTTGAACTTTTTTCCTAATTTTTACTTTGTCAGAGTTTAACATGAACAATTTCATATGTGTTTTAAAGTTTAAAAATTGGTTTTGAAAGCTTTTAAAGATTCATTAACTATGGTATCATATCTAACTCCTTGAAAAAGCACAGATTATAGAGCATATTTTTATTTTAAAATTTCTAGTTTTTTCTGTTCTTACAAGAAGGAAACCCTTTAAAATATTTGCATATAGATATTAGAGATTTGTACTCTTGATCTTTATTTTTCTACTCTGTTAGAATTATTCGCCGGAGACAGGTCATTTACTTATTGCAAACTGTTTCTTGAAAGTGTGCCTAAACTTGGCCCTGTTTGGTCTTGGTCAGTGGGAAATTTAATGCTAAGAATTCAAGTGGTAGAATCAACCTGATTATCAGCATGAGAATGGCTTAAAATACTTCGGCATAGAGTGGAGTAGTAAAGGAAAATTAGGTAGATTTCTTTTACTATCTATATCTAGTCTTTCATTAAGTTCTAATATGAGTTCTGTGTGTACTGACATGAAAAGATTTCCAAGTTGAAGGAAAAGAGCAAATGTCAGAAAGACATGCAGAATGATACTTTTTTATGTTCTAAAAAAAAGCCAGACATCTAAACCACAGTATGTATTTTCTGCAGGGGAGTATGTGTGGGCATGGTGTAGGCGTGCAGAGCACTCATCATGGCCAACACTGAAGAGCACCTACGTCATATATTGCTTTAGGTGCTCCATGACTGTCAACTCACTGAGTCCTCTCAGCAACCCTGTTAGTTACTATTACCATCACCGTTTTACCTGTGAGGAAACCAACATGCAGAGAGGGGTAGAAACTCACCCAAGTCACATACCTAGCAATTGGTGGTGCCACCATTTGAATCTAGGTAGTTTGACACTAGCAGGGTTGAAGGGAAAGCTCAAAGGGAACTTTGGCCATATAGATAATATTTCAGTTTTTTTCAGGGTGAATCTAGGCATTTTAATTATGAAATTAAAATTAATTTTATAGAAAATTTTAAAAGAATCAGATTAGAAGAAATTTACTGGCTCTTACAAAAATTTGCAAAATCTTAGATGACTTAAGTGTGGTTGTGGAACCTTTGTTCCACGTATAGTAAATGCTATTCTTTGTGGGGTGCTGAACATTTGGTAATTGTCTGAAGTACTCTGGTATAATCCCTCTCATCTCCTACGTGGTTTCTCAACCTCAGCACTATTGACATTTTGGGTTAGATAATTCTGTTGTGGGGGAGGGAGGTGGAGGGTATACCCTGTGCACTGAAAGAGTTTAGCAGTATCCCTGGCCTCTACTCACTAGATGTCAGCAGCACCCCTTTCCCCCAATCCTGACATCTCCAGGCATTTCCAGGTGTCTCCTGAGGGGCAAAATCATCCCCGGCTGAGAACCACCAATCTACTGTCATCATCATTCAGGAACCCTGAAGAGCCTATTTTTCCTGGGTTAAGCTTTAGAAACATCTTGCATTCATAACATTGAACTCTTTTCCTTTAGTATAGTAAGGGTTGTGCCGAAACAGTCCGGCTTGCAAAGTAACCGCTAGAGCTAAAGCCGACCGTGTTTTCCTTTAGTATAAATAAAGGTTGTCATTCCTAGGTCATGCACAGCAATTAGAAACTGAAATAAAGTCTTGTACCCTTCACTACTATCCAGTTTTACCTTATTCCTGTCTCCCTTTGACCTTAACACCTGGAGAATTTACATACACCATGTGGGCTGCACAGCCACCTTGCTTTTAGAGTCTCTTCAATACACTGTCTACCTCCTATGTAATCTCAGCAAGGAAGGTCACAGCTCTCCACTGTACTCTTACTTGGCATCCTGGGCCACTGCCTGCTGGATGAACAACCCTGCCGCAGGGCATATCACCTAGTTTGTGGATGCACATTTCCATATGCCCCCTGAGGGGATGGTATTACCCCAATTGAGAGAGGAGGTAAAAGATTCTTTTCCTTCAAGTTTCAGATTGTAAGCTGAACACCTTGTTAGGTTGTTTATTTGAAAATCTTATTTTTGTTCTTAGAAGAGATTTCTAGGAATCCCAGGAATACTTTACTCTTATTCTGTGGTTGTCTGGCCCATGGCTTTCAGATCAAGATCTTCTCCTTTGGCATGTAGCATACTGTAGAAATGATGTCACACAGCAGTCTGGAACCCTGGCTGTACCCCTTCCTTGGTGCCCTTCCCTGATACGATGCTCTTAGAATTGGCATCCACAGAGGTGTTTGCTTTGGCTCACAATAAGTTTATCAGGATTGTTTTCTGTGTTTTACGCTTACTAATTTTATCAAGTGTGGGCAGCCCCTCACTAATAAGTTGCATTCCAAATTGAATATGTATGTTGGTTGTTTGGACTCTGGGACATGTTTTGCCATGGAAACCATCTAATACATAGTTAGGTTTCCGTGGAAACCAAGGATGCACTGAAGTAATCCATTAAGCTATAGTGCCTGCCACATATATAACCACAGTTTGAGGAACAGAACCCAGCCCACTCTCCCTCTTTAGTGGCTGTCAGTTGTACAGCTTGCCTTGCTGGAGGGTAGGCAGGGAGCCAGCAGATTGGACAGGCTCTGTTTACCCAAGAGAAGGCCATATACCAAGAATCTCCAAAAGCCCAGTCAGATCTTCTCTACAAAATACAAATGCAGGGCAAACAACAGCTGAGCTGTCACTCAGTTCTGGGTTATTATCTGGAAAGAATACTCAACAGCATTCCCTATTGCTTATGAAACTATATCGTAAAGTGAGGAGAACAGGAGCCAGGGTGAGTTCACTGTGGATGAGGTGCTTTCCTTTCTACCTCATGTTTCCAATTTTCCTTATAGTAAGTGATGGTCTCTGTAAGTAGTCTGTGTGGGCCCCCTGTCACCCAGAGAAAGCGGGACACGAAGCCTGCACACAAAAGCTTATTACCCCATGATCTAGGTTCTTGAGTGTTAATAGCAAAGAATTTCCCTCTTAAATATCACTAATCCCTGTAAAGGTAGGAACTGAGAGAGCACTAGGCCCATTGTACAGTTCGAAAGCAAGGAGTAGAAATGGTAACATTATTATAGTGTTGTGTGTGTGTGTGTGTGTGTGTTTTATTGAGTCTTTTTTTACGTGAAGCAGAGTATAATTTAAACACTTATTGGGCCTGTTTGGGACTAGAGCCTCCCCTGTTACCTTGGCATGGCAGGTTATTGTTGACAAACTGAGCACTGGGTTACATAGTAATCAGCCCTTGGGCATTACTTCCTTGGAGCTTTCACTTGGTGTCCTCTTGGTCAGAGCTGTGTCTTCAGTACACCTGTCTTACCACATTTTGGCGGTTTCCTTATTTTAGCTTTTAATTTCCAAACTTTTTATGTTGGCTTGGTAACAATAATTTAATTTTAATTTATACTGTGTTTCATACTTTACAAACTATATTCTCAACTATTCTCTTTGCCAGCTAGATAGGGCAGGTATTGTCATCCCTGTTTTCCAGAGCTAATATGAATACTCACATATCTTAGGGCTTTGCCCAACTCTCCCAGCTACTCTGACAGCTCTGGAGCTAGAATGCAGGACTTCTGGGGCCCAGTTTCCTCCTGCTCTTTCGACTACACCATACTGCCTGCCTGTCCTGCTTGCTGCTTCCTTTTGCTCTGCTTATTCCTCAGTGGGATTTTTTACTTCAGCGTGGAATATCTCTAGTAGAGAACTAAGCTTCCCTCTCTGGCTGCTTGAAGAAATGTTCTTGGCACGTGGCCCTACCATGCCTCTTGCTTCAGCAAATTAGCACCTCAGGACAAACTCCTGCCATAGCATATTTATTAGTGAATCCGTACCGTTTCATATTTTATAAAATGAATTAATGCCTTCAGGTATGCATCTTGGTGGTTAATCGTCAAATTGTGTTTATATGGTGTCTTTTCATCAGAGCATATATTACTCTCCATCATACAAGGGAGACTAACTGGTTATAACACTTTTCTAAAGTCCTAATAACATAACAGCAGCAGAGGGGAGAAGGTAACTAACTTCTTTGGGAAACTCATGTGAACCAGACACTGTACTAGGTACCTTAATTACATGGTCTCGTTTCATCCTTGAAAAAACCCTCAGAAGTTGGTGATATTTTACATTTTACAGATGAAGGAACTGTGGTTCAGACAATCCAAATAACATATACCACAGGTTACAAATATTAAAATTCAGTCTTCTCTGATTCCAAGGCTTGCAATCTATTATAACACTTGGCTTCCTCTTGGGCAAAGAGAGCCATTTTCATGGCTTAAAGTAACAAATGAAAGAATGCCTTAGACTCATGGTGATATAATGGAGAAGACTGAAAACCGGAATACAGCCATTTCTTTCCTAACAACAGCCAGAAAGGGGCAAACCTCCTCATTTCTCTCTCCTCTAAAGGTCATGTGAAAGCACCATTGACAAATGTTGTGATGTAAGTTGGGACTTGTAACTGAGTTGAACTAAGGTAAACTAACCGAGAGCTATTTGTAAGCATTTTAGTGGCTGTTAAAAAGAATTCCTAGACATCACCCACTGCCGCACAGTTAGAAAGCTGCTCTGAAAGAGTGGTGCTTCTCTCGCGGGAAGTCAGTGAGCCTGGGCGAGAGGACGAGCCCAGGGGTCAGGAGTGCTGTGCTCTGGCCCTTGTTTCTACCTCTAGCTAGCCATGTGCCGCTAAGTCACCTCACCTTTCTTGGTTTTCAGTCTTTACCTGTAGAGTATGGGAGCCAGACTGGATGGCCCCTCCTTGCAATGGCAGCTTCCTTATCATTCACTGAAGTTTCTTTATCATGCTAGCAGTAAAGCGTCTTTAGTAGACAAGAAAATGGGGATGATGAAAAAGCTCTTGCCACTCAGTGTTCTTGTCAATTATAGTTTTTAATAGAGAACCTGCAGTGAACTGCTCCCAGAGGTCTGATTCGTTTAAGGAAAAGAGGGGAGCTCTGAAGGCTGTGTTCTAATCATGTTTGTGGGCAAGGCAGTTATTAACAGTAGTTAATGGGTAGCGAATAGTGTCTAGGGTCTTTAATTACAACTATGATTTTTGTGCTCTACTTTGTAGATTTGAATTTCTAAGGCAAATAAATATGAGCTTTTAAAATTTCACTTGGGCTCTATGTCTGTAGACCTTTCAGCTGACTCTGGCTGACTTGTGGTGCCTTGTTTATGTCTGCTGCAGCCAGATAGGCTGCTCTGGAGGTGTGGAGGATAATGGCATACTTTCCCGCCGTACAGTCAAGTTTCTCTACAAGAATGCTTTAATAGTGAGCTAAAACTAAAAACTAATTACTAATATTTATATAATAAATATGAGGAACACTGTATTTTAGACCAAAGTCATTAGAAATTCTTTGATAACGATGTGGTCTCTTCTTTAATAAATTAAAAATTTTAACATGTGCTACTTAGTCTAACACTGGGTTTCCCTAAGTAGAAATTTAGATTGAATCTCATCTTGGGGAGCTAACCTCCTAGGCCTTTCTTGGAACATCAGATCCCTTTTGGTGTCCATGGTCTTCACCCAGTTTTTCCTCACTTTTCATGAGCACTGAACAACTCACTAGAGGCTGGGCAGGTTTGTATCTGGGATGATTGGGTTATTTATGTGGCACTGTGAGTAAGTGATAAATCTAACTCTTCCAGGGGCTGTTTTTATTTTTTATTTTAAAAGGAGTAATACAAATGCTTCTATTATGTTAGAATATATAAGAGTAAACTTTCTAAGTTGGTGTGTTTTCATGAGGCCTTTTAGCTATAATAAACTACCCACGGTACCTCTCCTCTGTGCTCAAAAGTTCCACATTTAAAGCAACTCATTTCTTAAAAGTTTAAAACTCTTGCTTTAAACAATTTAGAATGATGATCCATATACCCCTAAGTGTCTGCATACCTATTCTCAGTGGTCCATAAGCTGTCTGCAAAAGAATTTCTTTTATACTTTCATTTCCATAATAATCTTTAAAAATTAGTATTTATTCCTGAATTAAGGAGAGGTGTTTTTCTAAAATTATCCCCCAGAAAAGTGGGAATCACCTTATATTTGATTTGTTATAAAATCCTCATGTATGGGACACAATCTTAATGACTTCAATTTGAACAGCCAAATATTGTTAAAGGAAGCAGCATCAGCTCATGCTACTTTTGGATGCTTACACAGGTCACCTGATGCAGTCAGTTTATTTTAAAGAGGCTGAGGAATTTAACACATATTTAGTTAATATTCCTGAGTGTATGCTTTCATAATTTTTAAGTACTAAGTGTCTTTAATTTTTAAACATCACATTAAAAAGAACGTAAGTGATTATGTTGTAAAGACCATGGATGATCTTTCTTACAGGATGAATGAGAAATTTCACTGTCCTATTGTTTGCAAATGGCACACCATATACCATATTCAGAGACAGCATATTCATACTCAGATTCGGAGGTACTATATCTCAGAAAACTTAGATGAAGCACTACATTAGATGACTCAGAAAGTTATCTAGTGATGGCAAAGATACCAAAGTCAAAGACACATGAAGAATTGGATTTACGCTATTTAATGAAATATTGGAGTTAAATAATCATCATGTCTTAAATACAGGATTTTGATATATGTGACCTTAAATATCCGTATATAATTGAATATTTTAAGTGTACGTTTAACTATTTTATCTATGTTGCTAATAGGTTACATATTCAAGTTGTCAAAATTCTTTTAAAAATGTCTTCTTTGGAAAAATGAGGACTCACTCATCTTATATTTGGACTCCCTTTATATTTGGATATATGTGTATGTGGTAACCTTATAACCAATCAGGTACTCATGTGAGATCTTGGTAAGGCCCAGCAGTGCTGCTTTAGTTCCTGTGGGCTGACCAGAGAAGAGCAGAGGTAGGCCTACCATATGCACCATGCCTGCACCAAAGAAAGGCTACATGGTGTCAGTCAAGCTGGGGAAAGAAAGTTTAGCCAGAGTTTAGCAAGACAAAGGTGATGGAGTATCGGGAAGACATACCCAAGCGTAGCAAGACACTGAATTCAGATCTGGTGAACAGTCCGAACCATATTCACGTTAATTTCAGCAAAACAACAACATACATTTGTTAACTTAATGTTTTAATTTTTAATTTCCTTGATTTTATATATTTGTATTTAATTTATAAATTTGTCTTAGTTTTATAGTTGTAGAAGAACTATTGCTATAAGCATAAGGAATTCATACTTAGACTTTATGTTTATAGGTATTATTTTTAGCATAAGGTTTTCTATTTTTCTAAATAACTCAACAAAGGTGATTTATGGGAAACATTTTTTTGCTTGTTTTAAAGGGGAGCCATATATCACTCAAGCCTTAGAAGCACTAATCTAGAAAGCTTATAGTTTACTTTTTCTTTTTTTTTTTATTGCTGATTTAGTTTTTTTTTGAGATATAAGTCACATACCATAAAATTCACCCATTTAAACTGTTATTAGTATTTTCACAGAGTTGTGCAACCATAGCCACGATCTAATTTAGAACATTTCCTTCATCCCAAAAAGAAACCGTGTACCCAGTAACAGTTACTCTCCATTGCCCCCTAACCCTACCCCCGGCAGCTAGTAATCTACTGTCTCTGCAGATTTGCCTATTCTGGGCATTTCTTGTAAAAACAGCCCTATAGCGTGTGGCCCTTTGTGTCTGATTACTTTCACGTAGCATGTTTTCAAGTTCATCCGTGTTATAGTATATATCAATCAGTACTTCATTCTTTTTTATTGCCAAATACTATTCTGTTATATGTATATACCACATTTGGTTTATCCATTCAATCAGTTGAATGACATTTGTGTTTCCATGTTTTGTCTGTTATTAATAACACTACTGTGAACATTCATGCACAAGTTTCTGTGTAGACATATGTTTTCAGTTCTCTTGGGCCACAGTTTACCCTTAAGCCTGCCTCTAAAAGGGATTATGCACTTTTCATTAGGAACCTATATTTTAAAACACATTTACACCAATTACCCTCAAATTTTATACAGATTTCTTAATACCTTAGGATTTCTTTCTTTAAAACCTAAGATTGGTATTGAGTCTCTAATAATAATAATAAACATTTGGATAAATATTTCTACTCAGCTCTTGTGCTGTTTACCTCCATCTTAAGCTTCTTCCACACAACCGACATTTATAGAATTTTTACTATGTGCTCCAGCTCTGTGCTAGGCACTAGGGAATCCAAGGACTAGAAGGCATGAGCCCAGCTTTTAGGGAGCTCATGAGAAAGCAGCACATCCAAGCATGGGGATCTGGAGCGCAGCAGGTCCCAGGTCCTCAAAGGAGAGAATGGCAAATCCTGTGAGTACATGTTGATACTAGTATGTATATTGGGATTTAGTTCTCTTCAATATAATAAGCTAGTATTTAATTTTTTAAGTGTTCAGAAATCATAAAAAGTTAGTAAAACTAAATTTCAATTTTAATGTAGAAAATAAATGAATCACCTACATAACACTCCTCCACCTACTGACTTTTATCACAACCCCTCTTCCCCATTTACCCTGGAACTGCCACATTAGATGCAGCAGGTACAGTTGGGCTTGGAAACTTTCTTGTCGTGTTTAGCTTCCCTGAGCAGAGCTTTCAGGACCACTTCTGTCCTCTGGGCTGCCACTCAGCTCTGCCCAGTGGCCTCCATACCAGCTTTGATTTCCCTCAGTCACCCCTTCCCCAGGGTAGACAGCCCTCATCTTCAAGGCATCTGTCTCCTTCCCCAAGTCTTGCCTTAGCCTTTTTCGGTTTGGGTACTGGGAGGGGAAATGGCAGGAGCTGAGTGGTAAGGAGGGCTTGGTAGGCTTCACAGGCTTTAGAATGAAGGTGTCTGGGGTACATGTTGGGGAGACAGGAAGGGTGGGGGGCGAGGGAGGACCTGGAGACAGCCAAGGATGAATGAAGTTGTTCATCAACTCTGAAATAATGTTATCACACCAACAGAAATATCTGTATTTTTTGGTTTGTGAAAAGACAACAGAATACCAAAAACCAGTATTGTAATCACTAGTAAATTTCTTTTGTTGAAGTAAAGAAGGAAAGGCTTCACAGAGTAAGATTTAGGCTGAGTCTTAAAGGATGAGTAGGAGGGTTGCTAGATACTAGACATTGAGCCCTAATTACAGATCCAGTTGATTTGACTTTAAATGTCTTTGTGCAGTTAAAGTATTATTATACCTTTAGTTTAGCGGTAGGGGGATAGTTCCTCTCTTGTTCTGCAAAGCATTCTCTGCTCCATTCAGTTCTATCTCCTCTGTCCCTGCTTGACTTTGTAATAAAACCTTCCAGAAATCATTTGAGCAGTTTGTGTGTTATTCTTAGTGGGTAACACTTTGCTACATTAACACCTCATAACATTTCACTTGAATTTTTTTTCTCCCCCATGACTTTAGCATTTAAGAATGAAAAGACACATTAGGATTTTGGATTCTATTCCTTGGATGCGCCTCCTTATAGAATCTTATTCACAAATGACTTTTTGCTCATATTTTTTCTTCGATGAGCATTAAATTGGTCCATTTGAAATTTCTATTGCCATATAAATAATTTTGTTTGCCACACCTGTTCTCTTGAGCTGCTACTTGCTGTGTTTGAAAATGCAAAATTTATAACAATGACTTTTGCTTTCCAAAAGGCTTCTCTTCTTCCTTATTCTGTTCATATACATGTGGATTTTACATTTTTGGAGCACAGTTTCTCAATTCAACTTCATTTTGGTCAAGACTTTGGAATTAGTAGTCCAAATCTTAGCCAGTTAAATTGCTTTAATTGCAATTGTTTTAAAAAGTAATGGCTACATTCCAGTTGGTATCTTTTTATCTTCAATGTGTTGAATCATAATTTTGCTGTTCAATTAGATGTCTCTCTAGAACCCAAAATACTGCTTCTCACAAATGTGTTCAGTAGCCCACCTACATCAGCTTTGGGAACTTTTTTAATAGTGTAAATTTCTTGAACTCAGCCCACACCTACCAAATCAGAATTTCAGGGCCTTGGAAATCTGTATGTTTATGAGTTTCATGGGTGGCTGTATGTACAATAAAGTTTGAGAACTTCTTCATTGAAGTTTTCTCAGTACTTATTTATTTAGGAGTTATTACCTAATTTTCTCTAGGTGCATATATAATTGAATTTTGGACTTACTACTGTCTGTCTTTGATTTGAATTCTGTGAAGAATGTACTGTCTCCTCCTTGGAAAGAGAGGGTCATACTTTCCCAGGTAATCAACAGAGTTACAGAGTAGGTTATATTCCAACAATCATTACCAAAGCCTGAGTCACTGTTGCCTCTTACCCTTATTGGAGGCCTAATGTTTCCATCAGGATTGCCTAATGTATCACCAAGGGCAACAGACCTAAGCATGATGCTTGGAAATCACCTGTCTGGGTCATAGATGACTGCTTTGGACATTAGACATTAGGATATAGCTAGTCAAGGCTCTGGAGCCTTATAATAATAGTAATTAACATAACGATGCTTTGTACCTTGTAAGTGTCTTTAAACTGAAGGCCTTAATGTGCCACGTTAAAGAAAGTGTGCAGCACCCTGCCAAGAGAGGTCAGTGTTAAGTTCCTTGTTTTATAGATTTAAAACCCGAAACATTATAAGAGAGTTTAGCTTAGGCATTTCTCTTGAATAATGGCACTTTCACTTGGAGAAACAGGAATATTTCAAGGGATATTAGTGATTTTTAGGGAGGTGGGGTAAGGTATAGTGGTGGCTTTTTTGACATTCCAGTGTATATCCTGAGGGAAAGCAACTATACTTAGTTACTCTAATTAATGCCTTAATTAATTAGATAACTAGAGGTGTTTA
>JAQZBX010035670.1:0-24487 GCA_029593785.1 Cabassous unicinctus
AAAAAAAGCAAACCTATGTGAAAAGAAATGCTATATAGTATTGCTATTTTGTTTCAAAGACCTCAAAGACCATCCACCATGAACAAAGAAAGTAAGATGTTCGTCTCCCTGCAATGCCCATTTGTCACACAGCTCACAGTGTGGCTGTAAATCTCTTGTTCTCCTTCTGCCATATGTTTGCATTTCCCACTTGCTGGGTATTTTGGCTGCACTTGGTCAGATGGAAGCCGCCTTCCAAATAGTTCATTTGGATATGTCAATTGCCTAAGCTGAAGACCATTAGGCTCTCAGATAGAGACATGGAATTTAGGATAAATGAAGTAAATTAAGCATCTGACTTGGAAACATGTTGCTGAAATGGGTCCAGCCATAAATTAAAGCTCATCCGACCCTTCTTTCCAATGCCAGAGGAATGAGGACATGGCACACAGGGTTGATTGGGCTGCCATGGGATGGGAAAGGGATTTCAGGGCAAAGAGATCTCCTTGGAACAGACAGTGTCTGGAACAGACTGTCACTCCGAGCTAAGACTGGCCATGAGAGTGTCCAAGGGGGCAGCTGCCTGTGGTGTGGGGCAGTCAAACTGTGGTGGACTAAGTGTTCAAGCATCCATGAGATATCTCTGCTCAGCCACATCCCAGCTGGGAGAACTCGGGTGAAGCACTGTGGGGCTGGGTGGAAAGGGGGTATGTCTGCCTCCGTCTCATACTCAGGGATTTGGAGCGTGTCATTTAACCACTTGGAACCTCTGTTTCTTCTTCTGTCAAATGGGGAGCATAATTCCCACCAGTATATGTCTGCCAATGGCAGGCCCATAGTTGATAATTCCCTCT
Organism: Cabassous unicinctus; assembly: GCA_029593785.1. NCBI lineage: Eukaryota > Metazoa > Chordata > Mammalia > Cingulata > Chlamyphoridae > Cabassous > Cabassous unicinctus. The sequence goes on from JAQZBX010035670.1 coordinate 834, forward strand.
AGAACAAAGGGAACCTGTTCTAGCAACAGTTTTTACCCCAAATAAATACCCTTTATAAAAGCCAACAGATTTCTGGTTCTAGATAACCAGAAAGGATTCTTTCTTCTTTAGAATTTACTTTATCTAGAATAAGTTCCCTGGAACCTAATTTATCATGGGGTTGTTGGGAGAAGTCAATGAGATTATTTGGATTATTATTTGCTTAATATTTGGCCCACAATAGACACTCAATAAGTAGCGGTAGCCGTTTCACCTTGAATGCATTGGACATGAGTCTTTATGGGCGTGAGAGCCTCGAAGGGGAAGAAAATGGTGGGAGCTTCATGGTTGATTCCATACTTATTCTGCCCCATTCCCTTGAGACCTTACTGTGCCTTGTAAGGAGGCAGATGAGTGTAAAGCAGAGCTTGGGGTTGACCAGCTGTCCCCACTGGACTGTGAACGCCCCAAGGGTGTGGTCCATATCTCTTCCATCCTTGTGTACCCAGCACCTGGCATACAACTTAGCAGGGACAGCTGATCATATCATCCCTGTCTGGAAAATAATTTGGGTTCTTATAGGATGCTGATGGAGGACATGGCAGGATCCAGGAACCACGCTGGGGCAGGGACTGGTAGAGCATATTTTGGTGGTAGCAGTACCACCTTGAGGCTTCATAGATACGGCAGAGGAGAGAACTTTGATCCTGCGGCCATGGGAAGAGAGATGAGCCATTTGTCTGACAGTTTGCAGCTGAGGAGAACAGAGAAGCTGAGCTGAGGAAGCCCAGAAAGAAAGAAACCCTATGCCAGCCTACAGCTGAGATCAGAAGAAGCTGGGCCCTTGGAGCCTTAAGAGGAAGAAGGAAGGAGAGACCAGGCACAGACCACCCGCCATCTTGCTTCAACACGTGGCAACTGACTTGGGTGAGAAAGTACCTCTTATGGGACCTTGAGTTGGACTCTTCAAGGCCTTGAAACTGTAAGCTTTGACCCCTAATAAATACACTTTAAAAAGCCAGCAGATTTCTGGTACTTAGCATCATCACCTCTTTGGCTGACTAATAAACAACCCCAAATACCAGCAGATAGGAGCGTGAGTCCCTGATGCTGCTGGGTGCAGCAATGGACTCCCCAGGGACACGCCCATGCTGCAGTCGATGAGAACATGGGCTCTGAGCCTGACACACACCAGTTTGCACCTGGGCTGAGCCAATTCCCAGCTAAACCACGTGTGAGTTGGGGATACCCTGACTTCATGCCCTGGGCACACTGTAGACTCCTGGGAAGCAAGAACTGGTGCTGATGGCAGGGGCGCGTGAAAACTGTCCTTGGGTCTAATTTATAACTATTGATGATCCACTAACCCTTGGAAGGGTGAGTAAATAGATGAAGAGGATCTCCAGGCCCCACTTCCCAAGACCCTTTTTCTACTGGCTGCCCTCTTTCTGATTGGATAAAGTCATTCACGCTAAGGAATTGGGTTCTACACAGACTCTCTCGTCGAGTTCTTACCGTCAAGAGGGAATTTCTATCTGAAAGCATGAGGCAGATGGAACTCCGAGCATCGGCAGGAGGGTGCGTTTTCACACAAGGCCTCTCCAGTCACACCCCAGCAGCCTTTCAGGTATTTCCTGGAAGGACTGTGGGGCATCTCTGCAGTCTGCTGGGTGGGGTTGGGGCACAGTTCTCCCAAGACTGTTTAAAGAGACAAAGGGACTGGCCAGGGGACTCTGGAGGGCCTCCTACAAGGCATGGGTCTCCCGGGGCAACACCACCAGCCCTCTGCTCCAGCCTGCAGGGAAGAACACAGCATCCTCAGTGTCTTCACTTCCAGCAACTGCTGTAACAACGGACCACAAACTGGGTGGCTTAAAGCGTCAGGAATGCACTCCCTCGCGGTTCTGGAGGCCAGGAGCCCCATCGGGGCGTGGGCAGGGCCATGCTCCCCCGAAGCCTCTTCCAGTGTCTGCTGTTTGCCAGCCATCCTCGGCGTTCCTTGCCTTGTAGACGCAATCTCCACCTCCATCTCCGCGGCGTCCCCTGTGCCTGACTGTCCCTTCTCTGCTCACAAGGGCAGCCCTAATCCAGTAGGACCTCATTTAACTAGTTAATTCCATCTGCAACAACCGTCGTTCCAAATGAAATCACAGTCCCGGGGTCCTGGGGTTTGGGCTTCAACGCATCTTTTTTGGGGGGATCACAGTTCAACCCCTAACACTAGGGCTTGGGTGGCTTTGGCCTGTTCCCCTGCAGATGCCTCCCCAGGAGCCCCCTTTCTCTTTGCTGGCTTTGGATCCGTAAGTCTGGCCACGGCTTGACTATATCTAAGCAATTCTATCCGTGTCAAACATTTGCTGAAAGACGCCAGGTAACCGGCTGGCTTGTTACCTGCACCACTGATCAGCTAATATTAAAGAACTGAATTGCTATGCATTACCTGCTTGGAGGTAATAAAAGTCCTTCTCAGAGCATGAGGTGGAGTTAAATGTGAAGCATTTAGTATGAAACGGGAGCGAAATGGGACAGAATCATAAATATTCTGCTAATGTAATCTACAGCCGCTTCCCAGCCAAATCCTGGGCTCGCTGGGCCTCTCACACACCAGAATTGCAAAGTTCCCCCTCAACAATCCCATTTATATTCCACTTATCTCTCTTGCCCTCTCTTTCTTTTAGGCCTTAATTTTAGGAGAGATTGCTTTGAAAGAAGGGATCATCACCAGTTTACCAAAAGGCCGCATAATTCCTAATTGCCTTCCCAGAGTCTTTTCTCTTCATCATGAGCCGTAACCTTTTTATCCCAGCATCCTCATTATCTGCCTCCCGGCCAGCTTCTTCCTCTTCACCTTCAAGCACTCACCCCTGCCCACCACCCCCATCCTAAAATGAGACCCACACTCCTTACTGGAACCAAGAGGACCTGCCTTCTGACCCCAATTTGTCCCCTGTGACTTCCTGACCCTTGCTTTCCCTGCCCATCCAACTCCAGGAGGCTTCCTGTGATCGTAACAAGCCCAACTCTATCTGCCCCAGGACCTTAGCACGTGCTGTCACCTCTTTTTAGGGCCTCTTCCCCAGATCTTCCCATGACTGGCTTCTTCTTGTCTTTTGGGACTCAGCTCACATAAGTCCCTTCTGACCACCCACTCTAGAACTCCCCCAAGTACTTTCCATCATCATCCTTTAGTCTTCGTAAAATGGGCACAGACTTTGACTTCTTCCTCTTCAGGTATTTGTGTATGGCCTGCCTCTGCCCATTAGGAAGGAAGCTCTGTGTGATCAGAGAACTAGTCTGTCCTGCTCACTGCCATAGCCACATGCGTAGAAGAAAAGTGTTTCTCACTATTTTTAGAGTTAATTAAGAGGCCTTTAAAAAAGAGCATTCTTTACCTACTTGCCCCTCAAATCCCCAGCCTCTCTTTTCACTGTCATCTTTAGAAATGAATGGGCTAAACCAGTGAGGTTTACTCTCCTAAGAATCACATTAAAATGCAGATTCACAGGTCTGGGGCAGGGCCTGAGACACAGCATTCCAAATGAACTCCCAGGGACCCAGATGCAGATCTCTGACCTCAGGCCCCTGTGTCAAACACGGCACTTCACCGAGTGCCCCAGGTGACCGCTCTGTGCTCCTGAGGACCTGGGGCCCGCTGGCGCCAGCCCTTCCTGTCCTTCCCTCGCCGTGCCCCTGCACCGTGCTCCGCGTGAAGCATCACACCAGCAGCGCGCTGCCTCCAGAGCCTGACCGCCTCGTGTGCTTCTCCCTCTTTCTGCAGTGTGATTTCAACCCCTCCTGGCGGGAAAAGCCTCCGTCTTCTTCCCGTCACAGCCTGCAGTTCAGGCATCTTCCTTTTTCTTCCCTTTCTTTCCTGACAGGGTGAAGGTGTCTCAGAGCCATTTGTCCACAGCCCATGCTTTTCCCTGAACAGTGAGCATTTCCATTCGTCTGACCCGTTCCCCTCGTTTTAGTCTGCTGGTTTGCTGAAATGTAATATACAGGCAACGGGTTGGCTTTTTCAGGGGGATTTGTTTGCCTGCCAGCTTACAGCTCTGAGGCTGTGAAAATGTCCGATCAAGGCATCGTCAGGTGATGCTTCCTTCCTGAAGACTGGCTGCCACTGACCCTGGACTCGCCTGTGACGTGGCGAGGCACATAGCAGCGTCTGCTGGGCTCACAGCTTCCTGCTTCTGTGGCTTTCTCTCTCTCTCTCTCTCTCCCTGTATTCACCCCCTTTATAAAGGATTCTAGTAAGAGGATTAAGATCCACCCTGGGCCATGCCTTCCTGAAGTAACCTAATCAAAAGCCCCATAACTGAAGTAACCTAATCAAAAGGTCTCATCCACAATAGGTTCACACCCCAGGGATGGACCAGCTTTAAGAACATGCAGTCTCAAATGACCACACCCCTTCCCTACCACCACCACCATCAACCCCAGTTCCTATTCTAAATTAGAAATAGAAAAGAGGAAAATTACCACCTTACTCCTGCAAATCACACTTGTCCTGTATTTACCAGGTGCTAGAAGGGATTCCTTCATTGGGTCCCAGGCACCAAGGAGGCTGACATTCATGGCATCAACATCCCCAATCCCTTCCTGGTGAATCAACTGGAGCAGGGAGCCCAGGCCCCTCCACTGGGTGGAGTCTTGGCTCAGCCACGCTCCAGCTGCTTAGCCCTGGGAGCTACTTACCGTCTCTATGCCTCGGTTTCCCTATCTGGGAAGCAGGGATGATAATGGTCCACCTTGTGCGTGACAAGCACTTAGCACAGTGCCTACCACCTAGAATGCACCCCATCAGCGTGGTCACTGGAACCACCACCAATGCCCCTGGCCACTGCTGACCTGTCAATCATCTCTGAACAGTAGCCAAGGATGTGGGAGACTCGAGGCTCACGCCCACCTTGTCAGTGACAGTTCAATGCAGGGCAAACCCAGCCTCACTGGGCCTCAGTCTCTTCATTCCTACAACTTGGGTGTGGACCAGTCTTATCATTTAGCTCCCTTTACATGCTCTAAAATTCTAGGGTTCCATGCCCCCACCCCCCAATATACGATTCCTCACCAAGTTTTGTTGGTTCCTTAGGTCATCAGACATGCAAGACATCCTAAACCCAGTGCCAGGCCCTGGATGAGGCACAAGGACATCAAGGTGGGCTCAGTGTCCCTGTCCTCACGGAGATGGCAGTGCGGTCAAAGAGGGAGAATGGAGGAGCAGGTACATCCCAGCATGTCCCAGCCATGAGGGAGGACCTGAAGGCTGTCCCGGGGATGCACACAAGGTGCCTACCCTGGATTTGTTGGGAATGGAAGGTGGCACCTTCAAGGTCAAGTCCTCACAGAGAAGTGGGGAGCTGAGGAAGCAGCATCACAGGCAAAAGCAAAATGGGGGGGTGCACCATCTTGGGAAACTGAGCTGTGTTCAGAAGGGCTGTGGAGACGTGCATCCAGGTGAGACTGTGCAGGTGAGCAGGGCCAGACCGCCCAGGCCTCCTAAGGCTTCTGAAGGAGCTTGGACTTGACCTTGATGTGGTGGGAGTGTTGGAATGGACACTGGAACGAGAAACACAGCACCTAGTGATCAGGAGAGGGAAGGGGAGGGTCGAGGGGGACACTCCCAGCTCTGTCCTGGGGCCGGGCAGACGGTGGTGCCTCTCATGGCTTCTCAGCGCCATTTGTCACCACCCACTACAGAGGCTCAGCCCTGCAGGAGAGTGCCTTGCCCTCTCTCCCCGCGGCTCTGGCCCGGCCCCTCCTTCCTGTCCTCAACACAAGCACAATGAAATCAGGCACGGTGAATGGAAGGGGGGTGCAGGTTGAGAAAGGGTGATCTGAAGTTGAGGAGCTTGCACAAGTGAGACACCCAGAAAGGGCCCTGCAAGCTTGGAGGACATCCTAGGTTTTTCCCTTGTTTCATTTTATATTCATTTTTTTATTAGAGAAGATGTAAGTTTACAAAAAAATCATGCAGAAAAAACAGAGTTCCTTTATACCTCCCCATTAACACTTTGCATTACTCTAGTATCTTTGTTACAACTGATGAAAGAAATTGATTATAATTGTACTGTTAAATATAGTCCATGGTTTACATTAGGGTACCCTGTTGGTGTTCTATGTTCATTTTTTATGTTTATTCTGGTAACATATTTATGATCTAAAACTTCCCCCTTTAACCACATTCAAATACATAATTCAGGGCTGTTAATTACACCCACAAAGTCGTGCTGCCGTCCCCACCAGCCATGACCAAAACTTTTCCAGCCCCCCGGTAAAATGTAAGCTTCACCTCCCCATTCCTGAGCCCTCCCCAGCCCCTGGTAACCTGTATTCCAGCCTCAGACTCTAAGAATTGCTTATTATAAATAGGGCAATTCCCCAAAGATGTCAAGAGAAAGTGAGGGAACAGGGTGTGCTCTTCCTCGGGGTGACTAAGCACTCAGACTTGGGAGTCTAAGTGCTCTGGATTGGAACACTAATTCCACTTGTTGGCCAGCTGTGAGGCTTTGGACAGTCACTTAACCTCCTCAACGTAAAGTAGAGAGAAAAATAGCAGCTTCTGCAAGGATGGAGAAATAGTACCGGAAAGCACTTAGCATGGTGGCAGCACACAGAAAGGGAGGGGGGACGTCTTGGGCTGACCCCCCTCCTAAGAAAGACGTCGCATGGGAGGCTGCTCAGGACGCAGGGTCCTCACACGCCCTCGTGGTGAAACGGTGGGCGCTGGCTGGCGCGCTGGCCCCGAGCTCGGAGAGGACATGACGACGCGTCCTTTTGCTTCTTTCGACTTGTCTTTCTTTTCTGTGTTCAGGGTTTTTACAGTTGTCAGCTAGAGGGACTGGATGTGGCCTGCGAAGGCACCTTCTGTGTCTTCCTGTTTGTTTGCTTGTGTATCTGTAATAAAGTGCCCTGGTCGGAGCGGCTTCTACTGGGCCCATTCGCTGAATTCCAACCCCGCGCCAGCCTCTGGTCCGGGATCAGAACTTTTCCTAAAGAGCATCTCTCTTACAAGTCACAACATGACCTTTTATTTCTGACGGCTAAACTTGCTGCACTTACTTTTAAAACATTCTTAAATCGGCAACTGCTTCATTTTTTGAGAGAAATGTTCTTCATGTAAATGTAAGTCTAATGAATAAGCAAATAGGCATCCCCATAAAGCATTTACTGTTTTCATTCAAAACACAAATCAATTCCTGTGCCTTTTGGATTTGATGGGAATGTGGTTGGAAGTAAAACGAAAAGGCAGCCTGGCTTTTTGAGAGTGCATTCTCCGCCCCTCCCTTCCCCCTCCCTCCTCCTCTCATTTCCATAATGAGTTCTTACAAGCTTGCATTTAAATGTCATCCGAAAAAGATTTATTTCTCTCACTTTCTCTCCTAAGCTGACCACGCCACTAGGTAGGTCCAAAGAGGGCACCATTTTCCAGCTGAGGTGGAAGAGATTTGCCGGTGGGGAGCTCTGAGGTTCCTGAGCGCAGAGGCTGCGCGTAATTACCGTGCCCACTCAGAGGCTGCACCAGCTCTGGAAGGAGGCCGCGCGGGGCGGTGCTCAGATTTATTGTTATTAATACAGTAGAGCCCACATGGCCACCGTTCCCTTCATAAACAGCGTGTCTGCCGGCCTGGGGCGGCGGCCAGGGGCCAGCCCGCTTCCGTGTGCTCAGCACTCCTCGTTTAACGAGCCCGGAGCCCTCGTCCAGGAGGCGGGTGGCTCCTGGCACCTCCGTCAAGCTGCCCTCTTACCTCCACGATGATGCCTTCACACACAGGCCAGAAATAACAATACTGACGACCACAGCAGCTCAAAACGTGCATTGCTCCGCAACGGATGCTTTACAAACGTCACCTTGTGTTGACTTCACAGCCACCTTGTCCAGCACACCTCGCAGTTTGTAGATGATAAACAGAAACCTGGGGAGAAATTACAGAACGAGCTCATCAACAGACGGCGACTGCACACCCAGGTCTGCCTGGCTCGGAGTCTGTGTCCCTCGTGCGGACGTGCCAGGGCCGTGAGGGTTCCGGGCTCCCGTCGTCCCTCGCAGACTTTGCAGAAGACGAGGAAGGCGTCGCAGAGCAAAGAGCTTTCTCCACGGCTGCACCAACCTAATAAAGGGAGGGGGAAGTGAAATGAACGAGCTGTCCAGTGTCGGGTAGGACTTTTATGTTTTTAAAGGTGGATGCAAAACAGGTCAAGCATCCTCTTTTTCTACCAACATTTCCAAAAAGAAACAACTTTAGCCTGGAGCTAGAAATCAGTGTTCAAAGCCCTTGCCCATTTTTTAAAAAGCTAAGTGCTGTGTTTAATACATAGTAGAATGGCTGTAAGAATGCATGGCTACTAGACATGAGTCAGCAGTAGAATTGCACTAGAGCGTTCCGGTATATTAGTAAAAGAAGAAAAATCAACTGTGTAGCAAGAGCCCTAGGAACAGACGTGCAGTTCAGAGACAGGGGGCTGGAGGTCAAAGAAGCTCTGACCCCAGTCTGGCAGACTGAAACCACAGCCCTCCCTATCCCCGATTCAATCCGTTCCAAGGGTTGAGATCCTTTGGGAACACTGGGTAGAGACTAGGGAGGCATCATTTAACTCAATGCAATTATGCGCATGCTATAAATCACCTACTGTGTGCAGGCAAATGAGCTTAGGTGCTGGACGGGAGATAAAAGTAAACCAAACCAGAGTCCTAATCCCATAGACCTACCACCCAGCTGAGGAAAGCAAAAGTAGGTATAACTAAGTTGAATTACTCCTGACACACTGCTATTTGGGAACACAAAGATTAGCATCCACTTTGTCAATGGAGCAAGTGGGATTAGCATTTCGAATGAAGCTAGTTTCAGAAGGCAGAAGTGCAGCAGGGTACGTGTGCGTGCATGTGTGTGCACTGCAAAAATATCAGCCGCTCTCCCAATTCAGCAACAGGTAGCGTAGAACTCAGAACGGGGAGGGCGGGGCCTCCCCCTCCCTTCTCTCCCCCAAGCCTTGCCTGCTGCGTCGCCCTGAGCGTGGCCACTCTCCGTGTGTGCAGCCCCCCTCTGAGCTCCAACCCGAGACCCGCGGAGGAAGCCCGAGGATCCTGGGTAGGTCCTTTAGCCGTTCCAGTTCCCTAAGTGTAAAACGAGGGCGTCACCCGTTGCTCCCCAGACGCTGTCTGAAGATTAAACGAAAGAGAAGGAAGAGCTAGGTCTAAATTGGGCTGCATTTGGCCATAAGCCATAGGAAGACTTGCTGAAACGAGCAGGGGATTGTGTGATATTTAAAATAAATTGTTCCAGTGCAGCCACTGCAAGGTAGAGAACTCCACCCTCCCTCCCTCTCAACCAAATCTTAGCAGCCCCCGCGGCCTTCACTAACGACCTTGATGAAGGAACTAGGCTGCTCATGGCAGGAAAAACGGTGGGAAGGAAGCTGGTGACTGCATGTGTACCCATGTCTCCATGTAAACATACCTTCCCTGGAATCATTCTAGAACATTCTAGAACATACTTTGTTAAGCGCTGCAGGTGTAGTGAGGAAGGGTCCAGATTGTCTGGCAGATTTAGCTGCCCAGAGAGCCCACCCGCCATGTTGCCCTGTGAGGAGAGTAATTATTCATCCGTCACCAGACCCTTTACTTGTTGCTCAGCCAAGCTGCTCACAGTGAGCTTCTGGAATGTTCCTGATAGACCATTCTCTCCTCAGCAAGTATCCTCTCCCTGTTTCCTATACATTTCTCCAATTCTCCTCCCCAGCAGGCCTCCACTGGACTACGGCGAAGGCCGACCTTTCTTTCCTGTCCCACCCCTGGGTGCCATGCAGCTGCTCCTGACGAGGCCCCAGGACTGTCTACCTGGATGGTGGAGTTTCGTCTGCCTTCATCGGTGCCTGGGTTTGGGAAATGTACTCTTTCCTTCTCCTTCTTTGAAGGCCAGTCTCCTTGGAAGTCACCAACAGATACCTCTGCCTTCCACCACCATGCCATTCTGCTGCTGCTGCAGAGGGTCTGTCCCGAGTCTGGGGTGGAGACGGAAGACCCTGAGGCTTGCTTTTAGGATGCCACATGGCCAACTGCTTTGAATGTCATTCTCCAGCCAGTGTGCGCACACCCACATCCTTGTTCACTCAAGCACCCCCGTGACACACCTAACAAGGGGAATGGGGTGTTTCTGGAACCCAGGAAGAAGGGCACTTCTTTAACCCATTACTTAAGCTGAGTGGGTCTGCTTCTGAGCATCCCGTGTGTGCTTTGGTCCTCTGCTGGGATGGAAATCCAAACACTGCCCGTGATGGCAGAGCCTGTCCAGGTCGCAGTGCCTGCCCACCCTCTGCAGCCCAGGTCCCTCTGCACCTGCTGCTCCTCTCCCTGCCTAGGACAGCTGTCGCCCACCACGCAGCACCGCAGGCTGTGTGGGCCCAGGGCCCCTCGCGCTGTGCCAGCCCCCTTCCTGCCCAGTGGTCCTTCTCCAGGCCAAACTCACCCAGTCAACAACTCTTCACGGATCCAATGTGGCGGAGGTTTAGAGGAAGGAAAGAGCAGTCCCCTTTTAGAAAGGCTCTCTTACCCGCTGGCACAGTTATTTTAAAAAAAAAAAAGACAGCAAATAACAAATGTTGATGAGAACGTGGAGCAACTGGGAGTCAGAAGCGGTTAGTGGGAATGTAAAATGGGGCAGCTGCTGTGGGAAACAGTCCAGTGGTTCCTCAAAAGTTTAAACACAGAGTCACCACACGAGCCGGCCGTTCCATTCCTAGGTATGTGCCTGAGATATCTGAAAACGTGTCCACGCAGAAATTTGTACACAAATGTTTATAGCAGCATTTCCATAACAGCCAAAAGATGGAAACAACTCAAAAGTTCATCAACAGATGAATCGATATTCAAAATGTGGTGTATTCATACAATGGAACGTTATTTAGCTAAAAAAGGAATGAGGTTCTGGTACAGGCTGCACCGCGATGGACCTTGAAGACAGTATGCCAAGTGCAAGGAGCCAGGCAGGAAAGCCAGGTTTCGTACGATTCTATTCCTACAAAATGTGCAGGAGAGGAAAATCCATAGAGACAGAAAGATCAGTGGGTGCCAGGGCCTGGGGCCGGGGAAACGGGAGTGACCACTCATGGGCACGAGGTTTCTTTTTAGAGTGATGAAAATGTTCCAGAATTAGAGCGTGGTGACGGTTGCACCACATTGCGAACGTACTCAAAGCTACCGAATTGTACCCTTTAAAATGGTGGATTTTATGTTGTGAATATTACCTCAAAAAATTATTTCTTTGACAGGTCATGGAAAGAAATTTCAGAGAAGGAAAAAACAGCAACAAAGCCCTGTTCCTCCTCTGGAACGCCCCTGTGGGTCCTCACACCATCCGCTTTGTCCTGGGTCACTGAGACGCCCACACTGGACGTAGCCCCTTGAGGGCAGAATCCACGATGGACGCGTTTGTTTTTGTGTTTCCCACAGAACCCAACAGAACAGCCTGCAAAGTCAGCGTGTGAAGGCTGTATGTGGATGCGTGGTAAGTGCATGAAAGCCCTAAGGGGCCCCGGATAATGATAAGAGTGGGGCATGGCGGTTCACCATGCCCAGGGGCTTTGGGGAAACACGCCGTCTTACTGTGAAGGTGAACTTTAGGATGCAAACCTCAGTGAACACAGCAAGACCACATATTGCAAAATGCAGCTGTCTACCTGCCCAGAGTTTACCTGTGAGCCATCCACTTGCCAATGACAACTAACCAGAAAGAAAGCGCCCACTCTAAAACCTACAGGAGTCAATTATGCCCTTGAGAAAGGAAAGCAAGGTCCAAGCAGAGAGGCAGGTGGGTGGATCGGCACACACAGACCCGAGCTTGGAGCTACAGAAAAGTTAATTGGTTTTCTCTCCTTTCTATGTGGACTGAGAGGAAGGCTGGCTGAAGTCCACGTTGAATATCGTCCACCACATTGCTGTATACATCCAGCCTAATTTAATTTTGAAATTACATTTGAAAAAGTGTGAAAATACCCATTGCATGGTGTAATTTAGGAAGCCCATTATCTGCAAGTTGCCTGCCAATAAAGAATGATCTGGCTGTGGAGCCTCCATATCAGTTTGGCTCCAACAGATAGCAAATTCTTTAAGTTCTCCACCTCCTTGGTCGTAGCAGTTAACAGAAAGAATGTACCCATGAACAGATACTGGGCAGCAATTCCTCTGGGCCCCAAGGAGATTAACCTTTTGTTAGCTGGAGGGCTGTTCAAAATTGGAAGCCAGTGTGCTGCGATTTCCTTCCTTGGACCCAGGTGATATCCTGCCCACCATCACTTTATGTACAATTTCCCCCACAACATCGGTTTGGAAAGAGTAAAAGAAATAATGCTAGAGTGGAACGAAGTGACATATCAGAATAATTATTTTCTCCTTCTAGAATTTATTGCAGATGAGTTGTCAAGCTTTGGGAAGCTTAAATTTTGCACCATCAATTTTCAGCATAAAATATTAGGGGGAAATGGTTCATATACTCTGATCAGACTCTTTGAGGGTCATAATTTTGCTGATGCCAATTCAACTTGAACAAATCAGCCCGTGAGAGACACCAGCTGACCCCAGCCTCCCCCTGAATCTCCAGTCAGATCCTGGTCAAATCTGCTTACAATGGCTGAGGAAGTCCAATTAAAAAGTGTTTAATCTGTATATTGCCAAGATTTGATTAGAACTCTCTTCTGTTTCTGATATATATATATATTATATATATATATATGCAAATACAAGACTGCTCGGGGAATTCTAATGTTCTCAGAAACCATATTCAGTCACTAAAATGCTATGCGAGGCGAATTAATTCACTGAGCAGATAAACTCCAATAAAGGTGGCTATAAACTGAACATCTGTATTTAAAAGTCATCTTTTTCCACTCACCATTGTGATACAAGTCGGAATATGTCCCCTCAAGGGAAAACAGCATTTCCCGTAGACCTAGCTGACGCGTCTCCCTGTGCGTCCTCGCCCACCAGCAGCCTCCTGCACGGCCATTCTCTGCCAATGTGCTTCTCTTTACCTGACCATTCAGCCACCCGACAGCTGTTCACTAAGTGTCTGTTCTGGGCCAGGCACTGTTCTAGGTGCAACTGGCAGAGCCACGGAAAAGTCCAGACACTGTGCATGACGACTTCAGCAAACGTGGGGTGGGAGCCAACAGCATCTTCCAGCTCTGCTGCGACCACTCCCTGGGCCTGAAAACCCTTTCCTCACCTGGGAAATGAGAACGATGACCGTGCCCACCTAGTAGAGTTCCCGTGAAGCCCGAATGGAATGACGTGTGTGGGAACTCAGCGCAGCATCTGCGCTTTGTGACGACGAGACCTCTTACCAGAGCCCACCGCGGCTCCATGGTGTCCCCATGCCTGCGGCACGCGGAGGAGGATGCCCTTTGAGAGGAGCTTGGAATCTGTACCTGGTTTCATGCTATGCACTGTTCAGATTAACCCTGTGCAATTAAGAGTGACGGTGGACCCTAAGCAATCCTCCCCTCTCTCTGCAGTAGAGTCTCGCGAGCCCATTTCCATGATGGAAAAACACAAAGTGGATGGTGTCTGGAGGAAATACGTGCTGATGACTTCCTGACACTTCTCTTTCTGCCCAAATCTGCAAACTCCTCATTTTTTTTTTGATGAGCTCTCTTAGCTACATGGGGCTCAGGGGCAGGGGAGATCTCTTGGGTCATACTTTGAGCATTTTCACTGGAGGCCTTTGTAAGTTTCTTCTCATTTATCATTTCCTACATTTATTTGTCAGATCATGTTGAAGCAATAAGCTCAGTGCCTCAACTGGCAAACAGTCATGCCAGTTTAGCTCAGTTTTCTGAGCAGGAAAAAGTTTTCAAATGACTCTTGAGCAGAGTAATTTCATTTGCTGTGAAGTAAAGTTAAAAGTAAATTGCACAAAATTAATATTGATTCAAATTAAGCCATTTATCTCTTTATGCATTTCAACTCCACATCAAATACAATCATTGCTTAAGCTACTCCACAGAAAATAAAATTACAAGTTAAATTACATGTTGTGGTGGTTTCCCTGCTCTTGGAGAAAGAAAAAAAAACAATCCAAAGCTTGCAGCTGAATCAACAGTGGTTTTCCAGCTGACAGAAAACAGAGGCCATGAGAAAGCTCGCTCGCTCTGTTCATGGTGATGAGGCTAGATTATTTCACCTTAAGACAAAATGCTTTATTCCAAGGCTCTGCTAATGGCCTTCTGGGTTGGGGGGTGGAACACGGTAATCTTACAGTCTCAGGCAGGAGGGATGCTGAGTGAGCACTCTCCATAGTCTAACGTGGTAAGTTAGTGTTTAGCAAGGAGCAAGGAGAACAGTCTGTTTCCTTCTCCTCTCTGCTGGTTCCTATTTCCTTTTCCATCCTTCTTTGGGAACAGTGACCTAGAAAGGTAAAACAGCTCCACAGGGGATGCTGGAACCCAGAGGCAAAAGCCACAGGGGCTGAGGTTGACCAGAAAGCCCGTTTCAGATGCTTGCTGCCATAAACAGATATGTGGGTGTTATATACGTGCTCACCTTTGCTCTTGCCCTGGCCTCTGCCACTCTGAACATCTGGGATGACACTAATCAATATGCAATGGCAGTGGCTGATGACCCAAAAGCCTAGCCAATAGCTGACTTCACTGCGCCCTCCCGCCTGGCTGGCAAGCAGAGCGGTAAGTACATTGCCTGCCGGGAATGATAATGAAATAAATGTTAGACTATTTTGAGTGACAGCCTTCCAGCTCTGCAGAAGATTAACATTTGATCCTCCCAAAGACACTGCGCGAATCTCGGGAATCGTGTCCTCAGGGCCATTTGTCACCTCACCATCAGAGCCCCAGCCTACAAACTCTGTTTACTGGCTTCATGAATAGAAGGGAAAGCCATGTCCTTTCTATTGTAGTCACACATTGGCTTTTGATAGTAAAAGCACAAAAATCAAGGTTGTTCATTGACATTTTCCTGAAAACATGAGTAAAGAAAACTGATCCAGAAATTCTGGGATTATTCTGCTGATCACAAAGGTCCTACTTCGTGCCTACTTTTTAAAAATCATACTGTGCCGAGAAGTAAACTAGAGAGTGGGGCTGCAAAGATGAATAAGATTTTAGGCTTCTCTTTAATATACACTATAGCAAAAGAAATGGACTAACTAAACAAATAGAATATGGTGGATATGTGCTATTGCAGAGTTAAATGTGAAATATCTTTTCTGTGCATTGGTGAGTCAGAGAAACTCACAATGAAATGTTTGGGTTAAAAGATGAGTGGAAATTCTTTGCCCAATGGCTAGGGAGGAGATAGTGGGAAGAGATGATGGGAGCAGCAAAGCAGTGACCCAGGAGTCAGAGAAGCAGGTGCAATAGCGCAAGACTTCTTGGAGTAGAGAGGAGCATCTAGGTTGATGGAGACCCCGTGTGAATTGTCTGGGTGTCTAGGTGGACGGAGATCCTGGGTGGATGGTCTAAGTATCAGGTGGATGGAAACTCTATATGGATGGTCTAGGTGTCCAGGTGGATGGTCATGCTGGACTTCGCTCTATTTCTGCAGCGTGCTTTAAGCTCTGTCATATTCTCTCTCAACTGGATATCTAGGCTTCCTCCAAAGGCCTCCTCACCATCTTCTTTTTGTTTGGATGTTTATGGTATAACCATAAAAGAAATATAGCTACACCATTCCCCCTTTCACCTAGGCAGGTTACCTCTCCTCTTCACATGCCAGTGGTTCTTTGTCACCTTCTCCCATCTCCTAGCAACAACCTACCCATCTTCATTCTACCCATCCTTCTTCAAAGTGCCCCATTCCCCAGAATTCACTCCTTCTCCCCCACCTTAGTCCTGTCATCCCACCCAAGTCCAACCCTACCCTCTTCCAAATCCAAACTTCTCATCTCTTAAATCTAAGAGGAACTGGTCTGTTTAAACTAATTCTCATCAAAGTGTGTTAGATTGGAGCTCAGATAAACTTCCCAGGGCATTTGCTTTTGAACATTTCAATTGTTGCTCGTCCTGAAGTTCTCTGATGGTGTGATTTCAGGCTGCATGGCAAAGGGGAGAAGAATTTAAAACAGTCTGTGGGACATTCTGGAGCCTATTTGTGGGTTCCATCCATCACCCCTTCATCCACAAAAACCATCAAATGCTCCTTGTCCTGGCATGAAGTCAGCCCTGCCAGCCTCTGCACCTCCTCTCTTGGACTGTCTTTGAGTCCTGGACTCTCAAACTCTTGGGAGGTCTACATGAGTCAGCGAATCTCAGGCCTTGGTATTTTATGATGGAAGTCTCTGCTCGTAATGTGCCTTTTCCTTTCTTCACCTGGACAACTCCTACTTGTTTTCAGACTTAGATCAGACATCAATTCTCCCAGTGACCCTTTCCTGCATCCTTGGTTCCCCCGCCCTCCCTCCAGCCTGCACAAAGCTCTGGTTTCAGGTGGTCCTGACCTCTTCCACCTCTTTGCACTTGACCCTCCAAGGCATCTACTGCACATGTCCAAGTGTAAGTGACTTCCCCCCTCTGCCCACATTTTCCCCAATGAGAACTTGAAAAAAACATTTGTGGTCATCCTAAATATATAAATTTTATATATGAGGATAGAATAATAAAATACCTATTTATAATATTAAATTATTAATTAAATTAATTAAAATATTAACATCATTGCCTTTACCCCCGCTCATATTTCATCACCCAATCTTATTCAGATGCTACACACGACATCTTTGGGGTAGAGCTGTTCCTTGGGAATCTCATTATTTCTCACTATTTGAGTCATAGAGCTTCTGGAATTCCAATTTGAGTCTATCATTGGAAATTATATATGAAACCTCAAGTTCCTTTTGCATAATGGTAGGATGGTTGTTTTCTTCATCCTCCTACAGTGATTATTAATGACCTCCCATCACTGTGCTGCTTTTTAAAACCAACTTTAAAAGACTTTTTACAAGGGCACATGAAACTGTCAGGCCGCTCTCCTAAGGACAATCATACAATACGTTAGATTTCTCTGCCTCTTTCTTTTCTTTCTTTCTATTTTTTTAAATAAATGTATTCCATTGTGTGGCCTCTGGAAGCATCCAAAACCAGCACTGAGTGAGGCCACTTCAGGCTAATGCTTCTTCCTCACATGTCACTTTGTGGCTCAAAATAAAGAGACCGTGGGAGTCCCTGCTACATGGCGGTCTTTGTAAGGACTGAATATAGGGCAGCTCTCTCTTTAATGAGGGCCAGTTTGGGGGAGGAAAGTCTCGCTATCTCTGTAGACAGATGTGGTGGGTGATGTCTTTCTCCACTGACACCTCCCACCCAGATTCACCCCTGAAGCAGCTGTCCTCCCTCTGCAGAGGGCTGGCATTGGCTGGGTAAAGGGTTACCTGGTTAATTAATGCATTAATGCAGTTGACTCGTCAGCAACTCTCTCTTCCTGGAGCCCAGCACCCCTGATGGGATCAGACTATGGTGAAAATGTGGGGCTCGGTCCCCACCTTTCTCAGGGACCCAGGCCAGAACTTGCTCCCACCTGCAGCATCTGGGCAATCCCCACCTGGAAAGCAGGTGAGCCAAGTGAATTGAACTTCCTGAGGGAGCGCTCAGGAAAGCAAGACCTACCCCACGACTGCACTCCCAAAATTAGGTATAATGGGATGGTTTCCTACAGGAAGTAACCGAGGTGGTGACAGTGTTTTCATTATGGAAACCAGAGCTGGGGGCCACTGACTGTCATCCTCAGAGAGCGGCACGGTGGGTTAGCAGCGTCTGGAAGACGGATGCTCAGAAAGCACACCTCAGTGCGATGAGCCTTTCTCCTGGGTGTCTCCCCTGAAAACTGCACCCCCCAAATGCTTTTCCGGGTCACGGAGGAGCAAAGGGGATGCTGGGTAGGCAGTTAGAGCTAGGGAGGGCGTCAGGCAGGTTACTGGAGAAGTGGGAGCCCACGGCTCTGGTGGGGAGACTTCTGTCCCCTGGGATTGAGCTGCAGGAAGAGGGAGGGGCAGGCAGGGGTTTCAGAAGAAAGGACATGGTTTCTTCTCAGAAGGACAGAGACAAGGCATTGCCTGACCACACCAGGTCAGATGCTTTTCCCCATAATCCTCCAAGCGACCCAGAGAGAGCAGATCCTCACGGAGCCATCCCACCACCTTGCCACCCAAACAGAGACACCAACCAAGTCACCTGGGCGGGGTGCCGCTCACCTGCCTCGGACCCAGGCTCTTCCCAGCAGCACCCCATCAAAACCAGCGTATTCATGTCCTGAGGCTGCTGTTAAAAACCACCAACTTGCTGCCTGGAAACAACAAACTTTGATACTTTGACAGTTTTGGAGGACAGAAGCCGGAAATCAGTTTCGCCAGCTGAGCTCCAGGTGCTGGCTTGGCCGCCCTCCTTCCAGGGGTTCCAGAGAGCCCGTTTCCTGGCTTTCCGTGTCGGGAGCTGCACGACTCGGCTCGCAGCCCCCTCCTCCGTCTTCACAGCCAGCAGGGTGGCATCCTGCTTCGTGGTCACTGCTGTCATCTGGGCCAAGCCTCCTCTTCCTCCCTCTTCTAAGGGGTCTTGCATTTAAGGGCCACCTGACCACCCAGGATTATCTCCCCAGCTCAGGAGCCTTCGCTCAGTCACAGCTGCATAGCGCCTTTGCCACACAAGGTGACGTTCACAGGTGCTGGGGACCACGACGTGAGCACATTGGGGGGCCATTACCCAAACTGCTTTGCTACAAACCATTCCTCTCCACCCGCCAGAGAAGCCCCCGTTGCTCTCCCTCCTCAGCCTCTCTCGACACCATCCCGTATGACTTCCACTCTGAGGGCCAAAGCGACCATAATTCAGATGTTGCCTGTCGCCTTTCTTGGGTCAAAGAGCGATCAAAGGACAATCAGTTATTCTATAATGCAACATGCGTTTTCCTAAAAGTTCACGGCACTATGAAAAAATCACACAATATTGGGAAAAATGGAGTTAAAGGCACACTCAAGCTTTGACAGTAAGACATGAAATAAAAGATAAGAACCTAACGAAAATGGGAGCGCCGTTTTATGCATATTCCATGGTTAAGAAATGCACAAACATGGCAATAAGGAGGGCACCTTACCTTGGAAAAGACCTGGAGTTTGCTTGGGGAAGGGGGATCTGGGAGTCTTGCGCTTGTGAGTTCTTGTGAAGCAGTGGAAGGAGGGTTATTGCAACCGGACAGGAGATTCGAACTCCAGATGTGGGCAGGCGTGGCTCGTAACACACAGGCGAGCCGAGGTAGCAGGGACATGTGAGACGTGTACACGTGCACACACGCGTGTGTGTATTCCAAAGCGGCCCCGTCCGACTGGATGCTGCTTTTCTCGTTCACCTAGAGTTTCTTGCAAATGAAATTGCTCATAAGCAAACACGAAATTCGCATTCTGCTCACATCCTTCCCTAATGTGTCAGTCACGTTGGAACCCATCTGCGTTTGCAAGACAAGCTTCATAGGAGAACTGGACGCGTCCCTGGGCCCATCCCACAGCCTCTGAATGGAACGCACATTGAGTGAATCCGCTGTGAACGCAGGGCCTGGAAGTCACCGAGCTGGGGGTAGGGGAGTGGGCGTGGGGTGGGGCGAGGCTGCTGGTGGTGAGAGGAGAGGCTGGGGTGGTGGGTGGAGTGGGGGTAGGGTGGGTGGGATGGGGGTGCACCAGGGGTCGAGGGGGGTGGAGGGGGAGGTGCACACCCATGCCGCCCCTGGAGGGACCTCCACGCCCCCCCATGGCATCTCCCGAGGCTTTGCTGCCACCATCCCTTGTGCTGCTACTTATTCCATCTGCTGCTAAAGTTTCCTCCACTTCCGTGACGTGCCCTGGAGGGATGAGGCCATCTACTTTCCTGGGTAACACAAGCCCCCTCCCCGCAAAGAACCCAGCTGGGGCAAACTGCGGGTAGTCAGAAATACTGCCGGAGAGGAAGGGGGCCCGGCCCGGGCACCTACACTGGGGTGATTAAAATGACCAATGTGTCGGGCACGAAATAGTGGCTCCTGACATCGACCGAGAGTGGAGACTAAGGCCTCTTATATCACCCCAGGAAACGGGCAATTTTATGCCGACTTGGAGCAGTGTGTCTTGAGGTAATGGCGAGCATAATTCCTGTCGTTTGTGCTGCCCCAGACCTGCTTGCGGAGAGAATTTCAGCCTGAGCTCAGGGTCCCTAAGCTTCCAGGTTTTAGAGCCAGACCTTTAAAGAATGCGTTTAGAAGAATGCTAAAATATCTGCCTTCCTCCCAGGGAGACGACAGGCCAGGGGAAATGGCCGGCTTGGTGGTCCCAGGAGACAGAAGCCAACCTCCCTGTGCGCAGACAAGAGCGGGGGCTGGCCCCTTGTCCCCCCGTCCCCTCCCTCCCACCCCCGTACGTGCCTTCCGTGCCTCGCTCTCACTCTCCGCTCTTCACATCTGTTCACCTGGGCAGGCGCCCGCTGAAGCCTAAGGTGACTTCGTTTGCAAAAGCAAGAAGCTGCGGCATCTTCCCAGGGCCTCCAGCGACCGAGCGCTTTCTCTCAGCAGCCGGCGTTCCATCCCTGGAGGCAGAGACCTGGCATCTGGAATGAAAGGCGGTGAAGCTGTCTCCCAAAGGGCCTAGCAGCGTGGTCCAAGAAAGAAGATATCCACAGGCCCATGTGGTTTTAGAATGCTTTAAAAGGATATATCTTTTGCTGCATTTCCCACGTTTTCTACAATGAACATAGATGGCAAATATATGCAAACAGAGAAGCAAACTTTTTAAAATCACCCCAAACTCCACCAAACAGAAGTAATTACTGTTAGCAATTTGGCATATTTTATTCACTCCGTTTTCTAAATATATATAGTTCGGGTGTATTCTCTCACGAATATAAACACATGTTCTTTTACTTGGGATCACACCATAACTGATTTTGTAGTCAACATTTCCAACTTAATATCATGTTACATACATTTCCCCATAAATTGGAAACACACTAAAGTATAATTTCATATCCAGCATTTCTTGTTTGATATGACGTTGTAGTCATTTTCCCACTGGTTAAATAGTTTTTAAACTGGATTTTCAGTGACTACAAAATATTCAACCACATGGACATGTCCTGAATTTTAGCTGCTTTTCTGTTGTTGAAAATATAGGTGGTTAATAGTTATTTTTTTTCTTACTCTTCCCAAGACTGTTGTTCTGAGAATCCATCTGTGAAAGCCTTTGCACAGATACGGTCAGGTGTTAGGACACAGTCTCAGGTGGGCTTGCCGGGTGAGAGCGTTCGGCTAAATTGTCTTCTTGAAAGGTTTTTCCAGTTTCCAGTCGGTCCCCGCCGGCCGGGCACGGTGCTAACACTTCACCCCAGCCTCAACGCACCGAGGACTGTCTCCCTTCCGCTGTTTGCTTTTGTCAGTTTAACAAGGAAAAAGCATGTGCTGCTCTTTAATGCGTGTGGCTGCAGACTTCCACGGGCTCCGGCAAAGCCGCGCAGGGCCCCTTGCTTCCGTTGGCGTTGTCGGAGCCACGGCACCCCGCCCTGTCCCTGCGGCCAGAGGGGCCAGGTGTGCAGGCTCTCACACGGTCCCGCGTCCTTGTAAGCATCTTGCACTCGTTGGACTGTCCCTAACCGTATAGACTCTTGATTGTACCTCCAAGCGGCTTTTGAAGCCGTTTTCTTCTCTCCCTCTCACCCGTCACTGACTTGCTGGTTCAAGTCGCCATGTCTTTCGCCCGGTCCTCTGCAGTAGCCTCGTAACTGACACGCCTGCGTCCCTGCTGGCTCTCTCACAAACACAAGTCTCACTGCATTTGTGATCTGCTGCAATGGTCTGTACCTCCCGCCGCTGCTGGGATAGAGACGACTCTCCTTCGTGTGGCACCCTCTCCATCCTCACCCAGCCTGCTCCCCTCGCTCCGCCTTCTGCAGCCACTCTCGCCCTCGTCCTCCCTGGCTCATCCTCTCAGGTGAGCTCGCAGGTGTGTGCTGCTTTCTCACCTCCTGGGCACCTCTCCTTGCAGATGCCTATCACAGCTGCAATTCTCCTGCAGCAGACATTTGATCTCAGTCTGCTCCCAATCAAAGCCCCAAAGTTCAGCCTGATGCCTTGCATGAAATGGGTGCTCAGTAACTGCTGGTGAGTAGAATAAATGAATGAATAAATGGATTTGTGGTTCTGAATACACAGCCACCGTGTCTACACTACTCAGAGTAAACGCTGCTGTACAAATCCTTTAAAAGGCTGTGTGTCCGTCTTAGGGGAGGCAGGGGATATTGTGCCTCACCCCCAACTCCTGCCAGGGGTGCTGAAGGTGCTGCTGGGGAGGGGTGGCAGCAATGGAAAGGGGCAGGTGGGCCTGGCTCTGGACCCTGCACAAGGAGAAGTCGGGAATAAAAAACAAGCCCTATTCCTAGGGGATGATGTGACCCAGCCCTGCAAGTGAGGGTCCCCAAGCTGGAGGCCCAGGGCCACTTCCTTCCAGAACACAAAAGGGTCCCTCTGCCTTCTCCCAGGCAGTGAGGTTCTGGACAAGGACCGCTCGCTCCCAAGCCAGCGTTGGGCCTGGCCCTCAGGCCGGCCGCCGGCCCGGTGGCAAACAGAAGGCTTGTTGCTTTGCCCAAGAACCTGCTTCCCGGAGTGAAGAACAAGCAAGCGCCTTATCTGTGCCTCATGCATATGCATTTATGGACATTTAAAGAGGCCCATTGCAGAAGTGCATATTTAGCAGCTTCACAAAATGTGCTTTATTGACCATGTCGGACCTTTTGTAATATCCTCTGGAAATCCATATTAAAGGAGATTTCAAACCCAAATGACAGACCCAGCAGGCCCTATGGTTCCTGCCTGCGAGGAGGTGTTATTTAATAACCAAGTGTCTCACTTAAAGCTGGGCCTATTGATGAGGCTGCCCACGAGGTGCTAACGCCTCTAGGATGCATATTAAATGTATTATTGGCCGAGTCATCCACTGTGCCTCTATCCGCCCAATTTCCCTTTTATGTTCTGGGTGCTTAAAATCCTTAGAAGATTTTCATGTATTTTTTTAGCATTTGTGTAGCATTAGATTTTTGCTCTTTTGAAAACAGGAAAGGCTATGTAAAACATGTCCAAAGCAGTTTCTCAAGCTGAAAGTGGAAATCATGCAGGGTTAGATAGAAAAGCGTGTTCTCCTGGAGTAACTCAAGACCGCGTGTGCACATGGCCCAGAGGAGAGAGGGCAGAGGCCGAGGGAGGCCGGAGGCTGCCTCTTACGGGGTCACCTAGCCAGACGGCTTTCGGGAAGCAGCGTGTGTGCGTGGCTGGGGAGAGACACTGAAGCCTTTTAGGAATGTGGAATTGTTGACCACGTGCACAGTTGAAATGGCCCTCGCTGAGAAACAGAAACGAGCACTGTGCCATCCTTGAACTTGCATCCAGTTTTGAAATGAAAATGGCTCCACATTGGTGGGAGTCGAGTGCGCCAGTTATGGCGGTGAGGCAAAGGACTCCTGCAGATCCTCTTGGGCGTCAAGCTTCTCTGTCTCGTCACAAAGTAAAGAGATTTTCCTGTCTGCCCATTAACACACTTGCTAACTGGCTGCTCCTGGGCCCCGCAAGCTTTCGCGTCATTCTAATGATTCCACGTAAGTCAGGAGGGCAGGGAGAAAGCGGCGAGGGCTTCTCAGGCTGTCCGTAAAGCCGGGTCCCGCCCATGGGTCCTGGT
>JAQZBX010035671.1:0-24480 GCA_029593785.1 Cabassous unicinctus
TATATATATATATATATATATATTTGTTTGTTTGGCTGCTATGCACTTGTTTTCACTCACAATGTCAAAGCCTGCTTTTACTTAATGCTATCCCAAAGCAAAGGTTCTTCATATTTGTAAAGTAAATTAGACACTTCTTTCCTTGGCTGCTATGCACTTGTTTTCACTTACAACCAATGTCAAAAGACTGCTTTTACTATGCCAATTCTACGGTTTCTTCAGTTTTGAAAGTTAGTAAGATTCTTGGTTCTTTTGCTGCTATGCACATGTTTTCACTTACAATTAACTTCAAAACACTACTTTTCCCAAATGCTCAGTGAATGCAGTTGTTTCTTTAGTTTAGAGAAGCAATAAAGAGACTTGTTTCACTGGCTGCTTTGCTCATGTTTTCACTTTCAATCAACTTCAAGACACTGATTTCCCCTAGCTGTCTGTGAATGCAGGAGTTACTTCAAGTTTGAAAGGTAAGTAAGATACTTGTTTGTTTGGCTGTTATGCACTGGCTTTCACTGACAATCAATGCCAAAACACTGCCATTACCTAATGCTATGCGAATGCAGTGGTTTCTTAAGTTTGCAAAACTAAGCAGGATACTCATTTCATTGGCAGCTGTGCACTTGCTTGGAGTTACAATCAACTTCAAAATCCTGGTTTTAACCTAAAGATTTGTGAATCCAGGAGGTTCTTCACATTTGTAAAGTAAGAAAGATACTTGTTTCCTTGGCTGCTATTTCCTTGTTTTCACTTACAACAAAAGTCAAAACACTGCTTTTACCTAATGCTATGCCAATGTGGTAGTTTCTCTGCTTTTGAATTCTAAGTAAGATTTGTGTTTCATTTTATGCTATGCATGTATTTTCACTTAAAATCACCTTCAAAACACTGGCTTTAACTGATACTCTGTGAATGCAGGAGGTACTTGAAGTTTGAAAGGTAAGAAAGATACTTGTTTTTTTTTTTGTTTTTTTTTTTGCCTGCTTTGCACTTGCTTTCACTCAATGTCAAACCCGGCTTTTACTGAATGCTATACCAGTGCAAATGTTCTTCACTTTTGTAAAGTAAATAAGATACTTCTTTCCTTGGCTGTTATGCACTTGTTTTCACTTACAACCAGTATCAAAATACTGCTTTTACTACACCAATGCTGCATTTTCTTCACTTTAGAAATTTAAGTAAGGTTCCAGTTTCTTTTGATGCTATGCACGTGTTTTCACTGACAATCAACTTCAAAACACTACTTTTTCCTAATGCTTGGTGAATGCAGTTGGTTCATCAGAGAATAAAAAAAGAGATTTGTTTCACTGGCTGCTTTGAATCCATTTTCACTTACAATCAACTTCAAGACATTGCTTTCACCTAACTCTCTGTGAATGCAGGAAGTACTTCAAGTTTGAAAGGTAAGTAACATACTTGTTTGTCTGGCTGCTATGCACTTGTTTTCACTCACAATCAATGTGAAAGCAGTGCTTTGTCCTAATGCTATACCAATGCAGTGGTTTCTTCCATTTTCAAAACTAAGCAGGATACTTATTTCATTGGCAGCTATGTACTTGCTTGGAGTTACAATCAACTTCAAACTCCTGGTTTTAACCTAAAGCTCTGTGAAACCAGGAGCCTCTTCAAGTTTGTAAAGTAAGAAAGATACTTGTTTCCTTGGTTGCCATGCCCTTGTTTTCACTTACAAACAATTTCAAAACACCACTTTTACCTAACGCTATTGCAATACAGCAGCTTCTTCACTTTTGAAATCTAAGTAAAATTTGTGTTTCATTTGCTGCTATGCATTTGTTTTCACTTGCAATCACCTTCAAAATACTGGTTTTACCTATCACTCTGTTGATGCAGGAGGTACCTCAACTTTAAAAGGTATGTAAGATACTTGTTTTCCTGGCTGCTTTGTACTTGCTTTCACTCACAACGTAAAACCCTGCTTTTACCTAATGCTATGCTAAAGGAGAGGTTGTTCACTTTTGTAATGTAAATAAGATGCTTCTTTCCTTGGTTGCTATGCACTTCTTTTCACTTACAACCAATGTCAAAACACTTCTTTTACTATGCCAATTCTACAGTTTCTTCAGTTTTGAAACTTAGTAAGATTCTTGGTTCTTTTCCTGATATTCATGTGTTTTCACTTACAATTAACTTCAAAACACTGCTTTTCCCTAATACTCAATGAATGCTGTTGGTTCTTCAATTTAGGAAACCAATAAAGACACTTGTTTCATTTGCTGATTTGCACATGTTTTCAGTTACAATCAACTTCAAGACACTGGTTTCACCTAACTCTCTGTGAATGCAGGAGTTACTTCAAGTTTGAAAGATAAGTAAGATACTTGTTTGTTTGGCTGCTATGCACTTGCTTTCACTCCAAATCGATGTCAAAACACTGCTTTTACCTAATGTTATGCCAATGCAATTGTTTCTTCAGTTTTCAAAACTAAGCAAGATACTCATTTCATTGGCAGCTATGCACTTGTTTGGAGTTACAATCAACTTCAAAATCCTGGTCACTTAAAATCAATGACAAAAGAATGGCTTCTCTAATGCTGTTGGAATGCAGTAGATTCTTCAGTTCAAAAAACTAACCAATTTACTTTTTAAATGAATGCTATGAACTTGTTTTCACTTAGAGTCAATGGCATATCAGTTGTGATACCTAACACTCTGTGAATGCAGTAGTTTCTTCAGTTGTGAAAACTTAGTGAGTTACTTTTTCATTTGCGTTTTGCCCTTGTTTTCACTTACAACTAATGTCAAAACCCTGTTTTTACCTAACACTCTGTGAATGAAGGATGTGCTTCAGGTTCAAAAATTAATTAAAGTAATTCTTTAGTAAGCTAAAATTCAATTGTTTTCACTCACAATCAATTTCAATACCCTGGTTTTATCTACCACTTTGAGAATGAAGGAGGCTCTTCAATTTTCAAAAATTAAGCAAGGTAGTTGTTTAATGGGATACTATTCACTTGTTGTCACTTACCATCAATGTCAAAATCGTAATTTTACCTAATCCTCTTTGAATGCAGGAGTTTCTTCAGTTGTGAAATCTAAGCTCCTTACTTCCATAATTGGATGCTTTGCACTTGTTCTCACAATCAATGAAAAACGCTGGTTTAACTTAATGTTTTGTGAAAGTAAGTGGTTTTTCAGTTTGGAAAACTAAGCATGTTACTCATTTAATTTTCTGCTTCACACTTCTTTTCGCTTATAATCAATGCCAAAGCAGTGGTGATACATAAGATTCTATGAATGCTGTCATTTGCTCACTTGTGAAAAACAAGCAAGGCCTTGTTTAATTGGCTGCTATGCTGCTGTTTTCACACACAATAAATATCAAAACACTGGCTTTACCTAATATTCTGTGTATGTAGGAGGATCTTCAATTTTGAAAACTAAGGAAATTCTTTATTTGGCTGCTATTGCATTTGTTTTCACTTACTATCAATGTCAAAACACTGGTTTTACCTAATGCTCTGTGAATCCAGTAAGTTCTTCAGTTTTGAAAACTAAGCAATTTGCTTGTTTACTTGGATGTTATGCACTGGTTTTCTTTTACAATGTCAATATGCTGGTTTTACCTAATATGCTGAGATTGCAGTCATTTCTTCAAGTTGTGAAAATTAAGGAAGTTACTTTTTAATTGGGTTGCTATGCACTTGTTTTCACTTGCAATCAATGAAAAACAGTGGTTTACCTAATGCTCTTGGAAAGCAGTAGTCTCTTCAGTTGGGACAACTAAGGAATATACTTATTTAAATGAATGCTATGAACTTGTTTACACTTATACTCAAGGGAAAATCAGTTATGATACATAACACTCTGTGAATACAGTATTTTCTTCTGTTGTGAAACCTAAGCCCATTACTTACTCAATTAGTTGGGATGCACTTGTTTTAAATGAAACAATGGCAAAACCATGTTTTTACCTAACGTTCTGGGAATGTACTAGTTTCTTCATTTGTGAAAACTAAGGAGGTTGTTTCTTTAATTGGTTGCTGTGCAGTTGTTTCACTTACATTCAATATCAATAAACTTGATTGACCTAATGCTCTATGAATGATGGAGATTCTCCAGTTTTGAAATCCAAGCAAGTAGTTTAATTTGCTGCTATGCACTTGTGTTCACTTACAATCAATGTCAAAAACCTAGTTTTACCTTTCAGTGAATGAAAGAAGTTCTTCAATTTTCAAAAATTAAACATGGCACTTGTGCAATAGGATACTGTTGATTTCTTCTCACTTACAATCAATGAAAAAACACTGGTTTTACATTTGTGAATGAAAGTGGTTATTCAGTTTTGAAAGCTAAGCAAGTTACTCATTTAATTGCCTGTTACACACTTTTTTTCACTTACAATCTATGTCAAAAGGGTGGTTTTACCTAACACTCTGTAAATGCAGGCATTTCTTCATTGTGAAAACTAGACATGTTACTTCCTTAATTGGCTCCTTTGCACTTGTGTTCATTTATAATCAATGAAAAAAACACTGGTTTTATGTAATGCTTTGTGAATGTCAGTGGTTCTTCAGTTTTGAAAACTAAGCAAGTTACTCATTTAATTGCCTTCTTCAGACTCCTTTTCACTTACAATGAATGTCAAAGCAGTGGTGATAGGTAAGATTCTGTGAATGCAGTCATTTCTATACTTGTGAAAACCAAGAAAGTCCTTGTTTAATTGGCTGCTATGCAGTTGCTTTCAAATACAATAAATATCAAAACAGTGGCTTTACCTCATGCTCTGTGAATGTAGGAGGATCTTCAATTTTGAAAACTAATCAAATCACTTCTTTATTTGGTTGCTATAGCACTTTTTTCACTTACTGTTAGTGTCAAAACACTGGTTTTACCTAATGCTCTGTGAATCCAGTAGGTTCTTCAGCTTTGAAAACTAAGCAATTTACTTGTTTTCTTGGATGCTATGCATTTGTTTCCTTTTACAATATCAATATGCTGGTTTTACCTAATATGCTGAGACTGCAGTCATTTCTTCAAGTTTTGAAAATTAAGGAAATTACTTTTTCATTGTGTTGCTATGCACTTGTTTTCACATACAATCAATGACAAACATGGTTTACCTAATGCTCTTGGAATGCAGTAGTTTCTTCAGTTGGGAAAACTAAGCAATGTACTTCTTTAAATGAATGCTATGAACTTGTTTCCACTTATACTCAAGGGCAAATCAGTTATGATACATAGCACTATGTGAATGCAGTAGTTTCTTCAGTTATGAAAACTAAGCCCATTTCGTACTCAATTGGCTGTGATGCAGTTATTTCAAATGAAACAATATCAGAACCACAGTTTTACCTAATGTTCTGGGAATGCAGTATTTTCTTCCTTTGTGAAAACTAAGGAAGTTATTTCTTTAATTGGTTGCTAAGCACTTGTTTCACTTACATTCAATATCAATAAACTTGCTCTATGAATGAAGGAGGTTCTTCAATTTTGAATTCCAAGCAAGTAGTTTAATTTGCTGTTATGCACTTGTTTTCACTTACAACCAATGTCAAAACCCTGGTTTTACTTAACTCTCTGTGAATAAAGGAGGTTCTTCAATTTTCAAAAATTAAACAAGGTATTTGTTTAATAGGATACTATTGACTTCTTCTCACTTACAATCAATGAAAAAACACTGGTTTTACATTTGTGAATATAAGCAACTCTTCATTTTTGAAAACTAAGCAAGTTACTCATTTAATTGCCTGCTACACACTTTTTTTCACTTACAATCTATGTCAAAAGGGTGGTTTTACCTAACACTGCGTAAATGCAGGCATTTCTTCATTGTGAAAACTAGCCACGTTACTTCTTTAATTGGCTCCTTTGCACTTGTTCTAATTTATAATCAATGAAAAAAACACTGGTTTTACCTAGTGTTTGTCAATGTAAGCGGTTCTTCAATTTGAAAACTAAGGAAGTTACTTATTTAATTGCCTTCTTCATATTCCTTTTCACTTACAATCAATGTCAAAGCAGGGATGATACATAAGATTCTGTGAATGCAGTCATTCCTTTACTTGTGAAAACTAAGCATGTCTTTGTTTAATTGGCTGCTATGCACTTGTTTTCACATACAATACATATCAAAACATTGGTTTTACCTAACACTCTGTGAATATAGGAGTTTCTTCAGTTTTGATATCTAAGCAAATTACTTCTTTATTTGGCTGCTATGGCAGTTGTTTTCACTCACAATCAATGCCAAAACACTGGTATTACTTAATGCTCTCTGAATGCAGTTCATTCTTCAATTTTGCAAACTAAGGAAGTTACTTGTTTTTGTGACTGATATGCACTTGTTTTCACTTACAATGTCAATATGCTGGTTTTACCTAATATGCTGAGAATGCTGTTTTTTCTTCAAGTCGTGAAAACTAAGCAAGTTACTTTGTCATTTGGTACTATGCACTTTTTTTCACTTACAACCTATGTCAAAACCCTGTTTTTTTGTACTGCTCTGTGAATAAAGGGTTTCTTCAGTTTTCAAAAATTAAGGATGGTATTTTTTAATAGGATACTCCTAACTCATTTTCACTTACAATCAATGTCAAAATGGAGGCTTTACCTAACCCTCTGTAAATGCAGGAGTTTCTTCAGTTGTGAAAAATGGTACATTACTTCCATAATTGTCTGCTTTGCACTTGTTCTCACTTACAATCAATTAAAAATCTCTGGTTTTACATAATGCTTTGTGAAAATAAGTGGTTCTTCAGTTTTGAAAACTAAGCACTTACAATCAATGACAAAACAGTGGTGATACATAATGTTATGTAAATGCAGTCATTTCTTCACTTGTGAAAACCAAGCAGTTCCTTGTTTATTTGGTTTCTGTCCACTTGCTTTCACATACAATAAGTATCAAAACACTGGTTTTACCTAAGGCTCTGTGAATGTAGGTCATTCTCCAGTTTTGAAAACTAAGCAAATACTTCTTTATTTGGCTGCTATGGCACTTGTTTTCACTTACAATTAATGTCACAACACAGTTTTACCTAATGCTCTGTGAATGTAGTATTTTCTTCAGTTTTATAAACTAAGCAAGTTGCTTGCTTAATTGGCGGCTATGCACTTGTTTCAGTTACACTGTCAATATGCTGGTGTTGCCAAATATGCTGAGAATTCAATTGTTTTTCAAGTTGTGAAAAGTAAGCCAGTTATTCATTGGATTCTATGCCCTTGTTTACACTTAAAATGAATGACAAACAATGGTCTACCTTATGCTCTTGGAATCCAGTAGTTCCTTCAGTTGGGAAAACTCAGCAATTTATGTCTTTAAATGAAAGCCATGCACTTATTTTCACTTACATTCTATTGAAAATCAGTTGTAAAACCTAACACTCTGTGAATGCAGTAGTTTCTTCAGTTGTGAAAACTAAGCAAATTACTCATTTAATTGACTAACTATCAAGGTCAAAATGGTGGTTTTACCTAATGTTTTTGAATGCAGGAGATTCTTCAGTTTTGAATACTAAGCACCTAACTTCCTTACTTGGTTGCTTTGCACTTGTTCTCACACTCAATGAAAAACACTGGTTTTACCTAACACTTTGTGAATGTAATTTGTTCTTCAGTTTTGAAAAATATGCAAGTTACTCATTTAATTGCCTGCTACACACTTCTTTTCACTTAAAATCAATGTCAAATTGGTGTTTTTAGTTTATGCTCTATGAATGCAGGATTTCCTTCAATTGTGAAAAGTAGGCACATTTCTTCCTTAATTGGCTGCTTTGCACTTGTTCTCACAATCAATGAAAAAAACCTGGTTATACCTATGGCTTTGTGAATGTAAGTGGTTCTTCACTTTGGAAAA
This sequence comes from Cabassous unicinctus, assembly GCA_029593785.1. Lineage (NCBI taxonomy): Eukaryota > Metazoa > Chordata > Mammalia > Cingulata > Chlamyphoridae > Cabassous > Cabassous unicinctus. Next base: position 7,811 of record JAQZBX010035671.1, read on the forward strand.
CTATGTAAATTACTCATTTAATTGCTTGCTTCATAGTTTTTTTTTTCACTTACAATTGAAGTAAAAACAGTGGTGATGCCTAAGATTCTGTGAATGCAGTCATTATTTCACTTGTGAAAACCAAGCAAGTCCTTGTTAGTTGCCTGCTAAACACTTGTTTTTACTTACAACAAATGTCACAACTGTGGTTTTTCCTAACACTCTGTGAATGAAAGAGGATATTCAATTTTCAAAAATTAAACAAGGTGCTTGTTTAATAGGCTGCTATTCAATTCTTCTCACTTACAAGCATTGAACAAGCATTCATTTAACCTTTGTGAATGTAAGAGTTTCTTCAGTTTGGAAAACTGGGCAAGTTACTAATTTAATTGCCTGCTACACAGTGCTTTTCACTAACAATCAATGACAAAATAGTCATTTTACCTAATGCTCTGTGAATGCAAGAGTTTCTTCAGTTGTGAGACCTAGGTATGTTTCTTCCTTAATTGGGTGCTTTCCACTTGAACTCACAATCAATGTAAAAACACTGGGTTTACCTAATGCTTTGTGATTGTAAGTGGTTCTACAGTTTTGAAAACTAAACAAGTTACTCATTTAATTGTCTGCTTAACATTTCTTTTCACTTAAAATCAATGTCAAAGCAGGGGAGGTAAATAAGATTCTCTGAATGCAGTCATTTATTCACTTGGAAAAACCAAACAAGTCCTTCTTTAATTGGCTGGTATGTACTACTTTTCACATACAATAAATATCAAAACACTTGTTTTACTTAACACTCTGTGAATGTAGGACATATCATATTTTGTAAACTGAACAAATCACTTCTTTATTTGACTGCTATGGCACTTGTTTTCAATTACAATCAATGTCAAAACACTGGTTTTACCTAATGCTCTGTGAATACAGTAGGTTCTTCAGTTTTGAAAACTAAGCAAGTTACTTGCTTAATTGGCTGCTATGCATTTGTTTTCACTTACAATGTCAATATGCTGTTATTACCTAATAGGCTGAGAATGCAGGTTTTTCTTCACATTCTGAAAGTTAATCAAGTTCCTTTTTCATTGGGTGCTATGCACCTGTTTTCACTTACAATCAATGACAAAACAATGGTTTACCTAATTCTCTTGGAATGTAATTTCTTTTTTTGGGAAAACTAAGCAATTTACTTCTTTAAATGACTGCTCTGCACCTGTTTTCACTTACAGTCAATGGCAATTCAGTTGTGATACCTAAAATCCTGTTAATGCAGTAGTTTCTTCTGTTGTGAAAAATAAGCAAGTTATTTCTTTAATTGACTGCTATGCACTTGTTTTAACTTACAACCGATGTCAAAACCAGGGTTTTACCTAAGTATTTGGGAAGCCAGTAGTTTCATCATTTCTGAAAACTAAGGAAGTTATTTCTTTAATTGGCTGCTACACACTTGTTTTCACTTATATTAAATATCAAAAAACTTGTTTCACCTAATGCTCTGTGAATGAAGCAGGTTCTACAGTTTTAAAAAGTAACAAGTTGCTTCTTTAATTGCCTGCTACATACTTGTTTTTCACTTACAATCAATGCCAAATACTGGTTTTCACTAATGCTCTGTTAATGCACATGGTTCTTCAGTTTTGAATACTAAGCAATAGTTTAATTTGCTGCTATGCACTTATTTTCACTTATAACCAATGCCAAATCCCTGGTTTAATGTAACAATCTCTGAAAGAAGGAGATTATTCACTTTTCATAAATTAAGCATGGTACTTGTTAAAATAGGATGCTATTCCCTTTTTCTCACTTACAGTCAATGAAAAACACTGGTTCTATCTTTGTGAATGCAAGTGGTACTTCAGTTTTGAAAACTAAGCAAGTTACTCATTTAATTTCCAGCTTCACATTTCTTTTCAGTTACAATCAATGTCAAAGCAGTGGTGATACATAAGATTCTGTGAATGCAGTCATTTCTTCATTTTTCAAAACCAAGCAAATCCTTCTTCAATTGGCTGCTCTACAGTTGTTTTCACATACAGTAAATATTAAAACACTGGTTTTACCTAAAGCTCTGTGAATGTAGAATGTTTTTCAGTTTTGAAAACTGAGCAAATTACTTCTTTATTTGGCTGCTATGGCACTTCCTTTCGCTTGCAATCGATGCAAAACCATTATTTTATCTTCTGTTCTGTGAATTCAGTAGGTTCTTCAGTTTTGAAACTAAGCAAGTTACTTGTTTAATTGGCTGCTATGAACTAGTTTTCACTTAAAATGTCAATATGCTTGATTTACCTAATATGCTGGGAATGCAGTTGTTTCTTCAAGTTGTGAAAATGAAGCAATTCACTTTTTCATTGGGTGCTATGCTCTTGTTTTCACTTACAAACATTGAAAAACAATGGTTTACCCAACACTCTTGGAATGTAGTAGTTTCTTCAATTGAGAAAACTAAGAAAATTACTTCTTTAAATGACTGCCATGCACTTGTTTTCACTTACAGTCAATGACAAATATGTTGTGATACCTGACACTCTGTGAATGCAGTAGTTTATCCTGTTGTGAAAACTAAGCATGTTATATCTTTAATTTGCTCTTATGCACTTGTTTTTACTTACAACCCAAGTCAAAACCATGGTTTTACCTGACTTTCTGGGAATGCAATAGTTTCTTCATTAATGAAAACTAAAGAAGCTATTTCTTTAATTGGCTGCTACACACTTGATTTCACTTACATTCCATATAAAAACATTTGTTTGACCTTATGCTCTATGAATGAAGAAATTTTTTCAGTTTGGAAAATTAAGCAATTTGCTTAATTGCCTGGTACATGCTTGTTTTCACTTAAAATCTGTCAAAACCTGGGTTTTACCTAATACTCTGTGAATGAATGAGGTTCTTCAGTTTTGAATTCCAAACAAGTTGTTTAATTTGCTCTTATGCACTTGTTTAAACTTACAACCAATGTCAAAACCTTGGTTATACTTAACACTCTGTGAATGAAGGAGGTACTTTAATTTTAAAAAATTAATCAAGGTACTTGTTTAATAGGATAGTATTCACTTCTTCTTAAAATCAATGAAAAAACCCACTGGTTTTAACAAATGCTTTGTGAATGTGTTTCTTTAGTTTTGAAAACAATGCAAGTTCAATGTTTAATCAGATGCTAGGCACTTGTTTACACTTACAATGCCAATATGCTGGTTTTACATAATATGTTGAAAATGCAGTTGGTTCTTCAAGTTCTGAAAAGTAAGTAAGTTACTTTTTCATTGGGAGCTATGCACTTCTTTTCACTAACAATCAATGACAAAACAATGGTTTACCTAAAGCTCTTGGAGGGCCATAGTTTCTTCAGTTGGGAAAACTAACCAATTTACTTCTTTAAATATATGCTATGGACTTGTTTTCACTTTCAGTCAGTGGCAAATCAGTTTTGATATCTAAAACTCTGTGAATGCAGTAGTTTCTTCAGTTGTGAAAACTAAGCCTTTTACTTCCTTAATTAACTGCTTCGCATTTGTTCTCCCACTCAATGAAAAAACACTTCTTTTACCTAATGCTTTGTCTATGTAAGTGGTTCTTCACTTTGGAAAACTATGCAAGTTACTCCTTTAATTGCCTACTGCACAGCCCTTTTCACTTACAATCAATGTTAAAGCCCTGTTTTTACCTAATGCTCTATGAATGCAGTACGTTATTCTGTTTTGAATTCTAATCAAGTTACTTATGTTAATTGCTGGTATTTATTCTCACTTACAATCAATGTCAAAAGAGTTGGTTTACCTAACACTATATGAATTCAGGTTATCCTTCTCTTTTGAAAACTAAGCAAGTTACTTGTATAATTGGCTCTTATGCCATTGTTTTCAATTACAATCAATGTCAAAATGCTGGTTTTACCTAATACTTGTTAAAGCAGTAGTTCATTCACTTGTGATAACTAAGCAAGTTACTTTTTCATTTGGTGCTATGCACTAGTTTTCACTAACAAGCAATATCAATTCCCTGGTTTTACTTAATGCTCTGTGAATGAAGGAGATTCCTCAGTTTTTAAAAATTATGGAAGGTACTTTTTAAATAGGATACTCTTCACTTGTTTTCACTTAAAATCAGTGTCAAATCCCTGCTTTTACCTAATGCTCTGTGAATGAACGAGGTAATTCCATTTTCAAAAATTAAGGAATGTACTTCTTTAAAAGGATTTATTCAATTCTTCTCACTTAAAACCAATGAAAAACACTGGTTTTACATAACGCTTTGTGAATGCATGTGGTTCTTAAGTTTTTAAAACTAAGCAAGTTACTCATTTAATTGCCTGCTTCACGCTTCTTTTCATTTACAATCAATGCCAAAATAGTGGTGACACATAAGACTCTGTGAATGCAATCATTTCTTACTTGTGAAAAAAAGCAAGTCCTTGTGCACTATGCACTTGTTTTCACTGACAATAAATAACAAAACACTGGATTTACCTAATGCTCTGTGAATATATGAGTTTCTTCACTTTTGAAACTTACTTTTTTCCTGCTTTGTCACTTGTTTTCACTTATAATCAATGTCAAATCACTGTTTTACCTAATTCATTATGAATGCAGTAGGTTCTTCTGTTTTGAAAACTGTATGAGTGTTGATGTTCAGGAACTGGGTCTATGAAAATGGTGCCATGGATGAGAAAAAATGAAAGAAAGAGAAGAGATGAGAAATAAGTGGGGTCAGGGGTCCCTCCATCTCCAAAGGGAGGAGAGCCCACTGCATGAAATACCATGGCTTTTATTTAGTTTTAGAACAAAGAAAATACATCTGTGCATGTGCAAAGGCAATAGATAAGTGACAGTTTACACTTTACTAAGATCAGCAAGTTTTAAAAGTTAATAGATCAGTTCTCTTTACATTCCTGCGTGTAGCAGACCTTGTATGTCTTTATCTAACATATATAAGATATTCCCTTTGAAGCTCAGGAGGTTTCCCCACGTGACTCTTATCAGGTCTTATCTCAATATCTTGAGACTAGAAGCAGCTGTCTCCTACATTCCAAACTGTCTCTTACATTCCAGCATGTCTCCTACATTCCAATCTGTCTCCTACATTCCAAAGCGGCCTGCTTTCTGTCAGTTGCCATGAACTTTAATTGAAACTCCATCATTTCCTCATTTTTTATTATTTAAATTTTTTTCAGTGAAGACTATAGGAACCATTATATAAGCTGATACAAGGTGACCTCTTGTCACACCTGTCTTCTTCCAAAGGCTCTTGTGACTGTGCCCCTCTAAGTTTGTTCTCCTCTGAGAATTTTACCCATCATTGACTACCAGTCAAGCTTTGGAGCTCTTACATGGAAGGCAATTTCATTTATATTTTATATTTCTTCAGGTTCCGTAAGTGAATATTTTTGTGAAGATAATTAGTATTAAAATCAAGGGGTTATTAGTATACTACTTTCTACTACAAATAAAATAAAATTAGTTTTTCATGGCTAAGTTTCTTTACATAAATGCATTTATCTGAACTAATTTTTCATTTTTTCTATGAATATACGTAATTACTCCACCCTTGAAAATAAAAACAATTAAAATGCATAAAACAATAATTCCTAATCTAATCCAAAATGATATTTGAACTGCTTTTTTTTTTCCCACCAGTGAAACAGATTGAAAGTATTTAAATTTTCAGACAATTCATTCCAAAATTCTGCACCAGGGATTTCTTTCAATTCATTTGAGACATACTCAATGCTTTCTTTTGCAATTCTAAAATATCTAAAGAAATATTATGCTTATATCCAATCAAATGATTTTTCACTTCTTCCCAATCATGCTCAATATTATTTTTAGGCAAAGGAGTAATACAAAAAGAACTTTCATTCCAATCACATTTAAGATTTCCTAAGAAGTTTAAATTATAGATTTGATTACCCAAATGTATAATAGTTGTTTCAAGATCATTCATATAATTATTCAGTTCGTTATCAATGTGAGGCTGGCTATGCCACATCTCACTTGCATTTTTATGCCAGTTCTTAATATATTGTTTAGTCTGGACTCCTTGATGCAGGGTTGTGCCAGCAATGGCTGCAGCGGTTATGATGCCAATCAGTCCCAAACTTCCTGCTATTAAAATTCCAATCAGTCTTTTAGTGCTTTTTAAATAATGTTTGAGGAAATGCCTCAGCAACTGGGATTTTGGAGACTGCTGCCAATGTCTGGTCATCCAAACCGGTAACCATAGTCCTTTTCTTCTTCTTGCTATAAAAAGAGTTTGATTTTCCTGCAAATATGAATTCTTAAAACATGTAAATAAAGATCAATTGGCGCACCTAACGTTCCTTTCACCAAAAGTTACTTTTCCAATGATAAAAACTATAGGATCTTGTACACATAGTGTAAGAAATTGAGTTCATTTTCTTTTTAAACTGGTAATATTAGTTTTACTGCCTTGCCATTCAAAAATTAGGCCAGTTCCCAAAAATAATTTCGACAAATAACTTTGAGTTTTGTTAAGTTTAGTGTCCAATGGTTGTGGGATATATCTTCCTTGATTTTTCCAAATTATTGACTTGTTTGTAAATGCTGTGTTACCAAAATTCCAGAAATAAGGATTACTGCCATTAGTGATTATGGTTGAATTAGTAATGAACCAGATATGGTTGTGTTTTTAATAGGCTTCAGTATTCCCATAAGGGCCTGATACTTTACAATTCTGTAGGAATCATTAAAGGAAACAACCTCTGGAAACTCATGACATATATGCCATTTGTCATTAAGTAATCTGTTTTGAGAGGGATATGTAATAATTACCATATTTTCTGATTTATATGATAAAGAAGGAAAAATGAGAATATAATTTTTAGTTTGATTTTTCTCTGTTAAATCTACACTCTGATTTTTAGATTGCATGCATATGGATCCATTTCCAATACAAAGAGTGTAGTCTATAAAAGGTAAAGTTAAATTTTCTATAAATTTCCCTTCTTTTGGCTTTAAGGATAGCCATATGTGTATATGTCCCAGAAAATGATGAGATTGATCAAGATAAATTGGGTAAGACTCATCATCCCAAGTTAGAACTCTAAAAGAGGTGGGTTGGTTGTGTAGCCCAATAAGTATAATTATGATATGTTATCTTACTTTGACATAATACTTTGCCTATAATTAATCCAATGTGAAACCATCATATCATAGTTTAAGCTTCAGCAGCATCTTCAACTCTAGGCTTGATTCTTCTGGAGGGGATCCACTGCTGTTCTCCTATTTCTGTAATTATAAGAGCAAAACCTTGGCCCCAAATCTTTAGCTCATCCTTTTCTCATTTATTGGTTGTTTCATTTTTCCAATATATCAGTTGTTGGCATTTTTCATTTTCATTCTTTTTATTAACTTCCCATTGTCTTTCTGCTGCAGTGGCATTAAAAATTTTTGTCTATTAAGAAAAATTAAGGTAAGCATTGTTTTAGATAGTTTGCCTTTAGCAGATTCTCCTCCATCTCCCCCTTTTTGTTTTTGCAACATTAATTTTAGTAAGTGATTCCTCTTTTCTACTATTGATTGTCCTTGCAGGTTATATGGAATTCCTGCAACATGTTTAATGTTCCAGTCACTGCAAAATTTTTGAAAGATTGACTAAGATATGTAGGCCCATTATCAGTTTTTAGCTTTCCCAGAGGAACAATGTAATAAGTGAGAACATACATGTGAAGCCTTTTCACCAGCTTGAGCATTTGCCCAAATAAAATTAGAAAATGTGTCCACTGTCACATGTACATACTTAAGGCGGCCAAAAGAAGGCACATGTGTAACATCCATTTGCCAAATTTCATTAGGATGTTATCCATGGGGATTTCTTCCTGGAGAGAAAGTTGGGGGATCTATGGGCCAGAGGGAAGACATTGTCTAACAATCCTTTTACTTTCTTTTACTGTTAAGTGGGGATATTTATGATGTAAGCCAGAAGCATTAGTATGTGTAAGTTTATGATAATCAACAGCAGTTTCTGTATGAGCAATAGGTTATCTACCAAAACATTTTGTGAAGACATAGGGCATGGAATTTGAGAATGGGGATGAATATGAGTAATGTAAATTGGATTAGATCATTCACAAACAGTTTTTTGTAATTTTAGGAAAAGAACTTCTAATTCAGAAGCTGGAGTTATCTGAGCTGTTTTTATATGACAAACAATGTGACAAACATAAGCAGAATCAAACACAATATTTAAAGACTCAGAAACATCGATTAACAATTGAACAACAGCCATTAGTTCTAACTTTTGGGCAGATGAATAAGGTGTTTCCCAAATTTTGTAGTTGGGCCTAAATAGCCTGCATTTCCATTACTGCTGCCATCAGTGTAGTAAGTGCAGCAGAGAGGGTTTGTTTTTTGACAAGCTTAGGAACAATCCATGAACTATGTTTTAAAAGCAACAAAAATCTTGAATTTGGGAAATGATTGTCAATTTTTCCAATAAAATCTGCTAAGGCCACAGAGTTACTGAACTGCCAGAGCTGAGAAAGCGCCTGCTTTGCAAGGTCCAGTATGATTTTATCAGGATCTCCTGCCATAAGCTGTCTCAGTCAAATATGGCCTTTTGATATTATTGCTGTAATTTTTTTGGGATAAGTGTGAAGATTTTTTGTATCTTCATTGGGTAAGTATACCCATTCTATTATGCCCTTCTCTTGCCAAAGTATCAGTAGGGGAATGGCAAGATGGAAATATTAAAAGAGAAATTGGAAGAATCATATTTATCCTTGTTAGTTGGCTATTTTGTACTCTTTTTCCAAGCAGTTTTAACTCCTCTTTGCTTCTGGGTTTAAAATGCAAGGAATACTTAAGTCAGGGTCTCCTGTTAGAGTATTGAAAAGATTAGTTAAAGCATAAGTTGGAATTCCTAAACTAGGCCATACCCAATTAATATCACCCAGTAATTTTTGAAAATCATTTAAGGTACATAAATTATCAGTTTGAAACTGGACCTTTTGTGGAGTTAAAATATTTTTATTAATAGTATGGTCTAAATATTGAAAAGGAACCTGTTTTTGATTTTTTTCTTCTGCTATTTGTAACCCAAGTTGAGGATGAATTTCTTTAGCCAGCTGAAATAGTTGTTTCAACTCAGAAGTTTGCTCGGTGGCAAAAAGAATACCATCCATATAATGAATAATCGTAGCATTAGGAAATGGTTTTCATAAAATTTGTAATGGAATGTAAACAGAGGATTGACATAATATAAGACTGTTCAGCATTCCCTTAGGTAAAATTTTCCAGTGATATCGTTCACTGAATGATTAATAGAATGATTAATAGAAGGATTAATAGAAGGAATAGTAAATGCAAATTTTCTCTATCATTTGGATTGAGAGGAATAGTAAAGAAACAATCTTTTAGATCAATAATAATAATATGCCAATTTTGTGGGATCATAGTTGGGGATGGCAAACCAGATCGTAAAGATCCCATACATTGAATACTTATGTTAATTTCATGCAAATCAGTCAACATGCACTATTTGCCAGATTTCTTTTTAATTACAAAAACTGGAGAATTCTGCAGACTATTAGAGGGTTCAAAATGCCCTGCCATTAACTGCCCCTGCACTAATTTTTTCAGGGCTTCCAATTTTTCTTTTGGAAGGGGCCACTGTTCAACCCAGATATGTTTGGTTGTTAGCCATTTTTAAGGTAATTCAAAGCTCTTTGTAACAGTAGCCCCTAATCTAAATTTGAATATCCCAGCCTGTGGTAGTTTCCAATCAATCATGTCTCAGGTTAGGAAGGGGGAGCATATTGCATACCAATAATAAGATGTTTAGCTTTATCAGAAATGTGAGGAATATTCAAATAAGCTCCCCATTGGTAGAATAAGTCTCTTCCCTATAAATTAAGTCCTACATCTTTAACAAAAGGTTGCAGAGCAGGCTCTTTTCCTTCTACCTTAAATATCTGATTACTCTTATAAACATCTGTCATTGTGCCAATGCCAGTGAAAACTGTAGGCACCCTTTGTAAAATCCAAGCTTGTGGCCAATATCGTTTAGCAATGATAGAGACATCAACCCCAGTATCTACTAATCCTAAAAGTATTTTTCCATTGATTTTTATGGTAACTTCAGGCATTTCATCCCCAATTGCTGTTTGCCAATAAACTTTACACCCAGTGAAACCAAATCCCCCTGTACGTTTTATAGACCAAGTTTGAGGTTTACAATATGGTAATAAAATACGTTGAGCTATGCAATCTCCTGATTCAACTTGATAGGGAGTTAAAGTTTGTGCTAATAAACAAATTTCTCCATCAAATTCAGAGTCAAACATTCCAATTCACACTAAAACACCTTGGGTCATAAGACTGCTACGGCCAATAATTAAACCTACATTGAGTTTTGGGATAAGCCCTTTAATTCCTATCCTTATTTTTTGTATATCCAGTGAAGGAGTAAAAACTTAGTTTCAGCTGAGGGAAGATCAACAGCTGCACTGACTTTGGTAGCTGCTTAAAGTTCTATCACAGGGTGGGGTTCAGCTGCTCTGTTGCTGACCAGGTAGATTTGAGCTAGGCTGGGAAATGTGCTTATATTGTTTGAGGTCCTTGAGTGAGGCTTGCTTGGAAGTTTCCCAACTTATTAGTGAGACTGCCATTTTCATGATATCTAGAATGGCACTCATTGGCCCAGTGTATCCCTTTTTGGCATATCAAAGGCACATGAGTTGGTATTGATCTATTATTGCAGCTAGATAGAGCTCTCACACTAGTTTTGGTTTGGCAATCTTTTTTCATAGGATCTGGTTTCCCAAATTTAAAGCAATTTAAATTATTAACCATAGGACTATGTCCCTTTATAGCAGCTGTAAGAAGTTTCATCTTATATGTATTAGACCCAATGTCTTGGCATACTTTTATATAATCCGGTAAAGTACCTCCATTTGCATTTATGAGATGTAAAGACTTTTTACACTCACTGTTAGCATTATCAAAAGCCAACATCTGAATAAGCATTTCTCTAAGATCAGATTGAGTTACTGTCTTCTTGACTAAATCTGCCAGCCTCATTAAAATTCAACATTTCAGTATTTCCTTGAACAACATTTGAAAATGTTTGTCAAGGCTGTCCAGTGGTGGAGATTTGTTTCCAGGCAGCTAGGCAGCAGAATTGAACTTGTACAATGGCAAGACCCTCATATTGAGCTTGGCAAGGAACCCCAGTCCATTGGCCTATTCCTAATATTTGTTCAGTGGTAATAGGCACTGGTGGATTTTGCTGTTGATTTTGTCATGCTACAATATTAGCTTCATCAGCCCACCAAGTTTTAAATTGTAAAAATTCTGATGAATTAAGAGCAGCTCAAGCTAACAAATCCCAATTCCAGGGTATTAAACTCTCTGCTTGTGCCATTCCTTGCACCAATCCTTTAGTATAGAGAGAATTTACACCATATTGAGTGTATGCTTATTTTAATTCTTAGATAGTTTTAAAAGGAATAGGAGCATGCTCAAATTGTACACCCCCTTGGGAATTTTGAGCATCTACTAGAATTTGAGTTACTGTTACTGTAAAAACAGAAAAAAGTTGCAGAGCCTCTGAATCTCCTTCTCTATTTCCCTGTCCTATGCTTTTCATAATTGAAGAGGATGGTGCTGGCAAAAAAAGCAGAAACTTTTGGAGGGTCATCAAATGTAAAAAATGGATCAGTAGATACCGTAAGAGGTGCAAACATCAGTTCAAAAGACAATAAATCTTCTTTTTGAGTGGACGGCATAGTGACCGCTGGAAAATTTCCATAAACTCCCTTTTTCTTTTCTTCCCTTTTATTAGGATGCATTTTTCTATTTTTGACTGTTCTTTAACTTTTTCATTTATATTTTCATTAAAATCAACATCACCTTGTTCTGCTATTAGTCCAGTGCTAGCGGTATCCTGTTTAATATCTTCATTTTCATCTGATTGTAATGATTCAAGAGCAACAGAAGTAAGATTACACAAAGTCCATATATAAAGGGGAATTATTTCTCCCTTTTGATAAGCCCTTTTTAAAGCTTTCATTACTAACTTCCATTGTTTCAGGTTTAAATATACCACCCTTGTGGCTGAAACCAATAACAATGTTTCTGTATGAGAGATAAAAGTTCCTCAAAACCAAGGATTTAATAGTTACACTGGTGCTTTTTAATAAAGTTTTTAACACCCTAGGGTACTCTTCAAAGTTCAACTGCTGATTCCCCATAACCCTGAAGAATCCAAGGATTTAACTTAACTTTTCTGTTTTCTATTTCTTTAAAAGTGCTATCAGGAGCTCCTTGATCCACTGCACACTGACTGAAAGAAAAATTGCATTTTCAGTGCCCCACGTTGGGCACCAAATGTTGACATTCAGGAACTTGGTCCATGAAAATGTTGCTGCAGATTCGAAAAATGAGACAAAGAGATGAGAAAGAAATAACTGGAATCTGGGGACCCTCCATCCAAACAGAGAAGAACCCCACTGCTTAAAACACTGTGGCTTTTATTTAGCCTTAGAACAAAGAAAATACTTTAGTGCATGTGCAAAGGCAATAGACATGTGACAGTTTACACTTTATTAAGGTCAGCAAGTTTTAAAGTTTAATGGCTCAGTTCTCTTTACATTCCTGCATGAAGCAGACCTTGTAAATCTTTACCTAATATATACATGATATGTGAAGCTCAGGGTATTTCCCCACCTGGCTCCTATCAGATCTTATCTCAGTGTAAGATCCTATCAGATATTATTTCAGTTACTTGAGACTAGAGGTCCCTGTCTCCTACATTCCAGCCTGTCTCCTACATTCCATGGTGGACTGCTTTCTGTCAGTTGTCATGGCCTTTAATTGAAACACAATCCTGCAAGTTTCTTGTTTAATTGGCTGCTATGCACTTGTTTTCAGTTACAATATCAATATGCCAGTTTTACATAATACACTGAGAAGGCAATTGATTCTTCAAGTTGTGAAAACAATGCAAGTTACTTTTTCACTAGTTGCTATGCACTTCTGTTCATTTACAATCAATGACAAAACAATGGCTTACCTAACGCTGTTGGAAAGCAATAATTTCTTCATTTGGGAAAACTAAGCAATTTACTTCTTTAAATGACTGCTGTGCTCTTGTTTTCACATACAGTCAATGGCAAACTAGTTGTGATACCTAACACTGTGAGAATGTAGTAGTTATTTCAGTTGCAAAAGCTAAGAACTTTACTTCTTTAATTGGCTGCTATGCCCTTATTTTAACTCACAACCAATGTCAAAACCATGGATTTACCTTACATCTTAGGAATGCAGTTTTACTTCATTTGTGAAAACTAAGGAAATTAATTCTTTAATTTGCTGCTACACAATAGTCTTCACTTACATTCAATATCAAAACAGCAGTATTTCCTAACATTCTCTAATGAAGGAATTTCTTCAATTTTGTAAGCTAAGCAATTTACTTATTAAATTCCCTGCTACACAGTTCTTTTCCCTTACAATCAATGTCAAAATGGTGGTTTTACCTTACACTCTGTGAATGCAAGGGTTTCTTCTGTTGGGAAAACTAAACATGTAACTTTTTCATTGGATGATATGCACTTGTTTTCATTTACAATTAATGGCAAAAAATGGTTTACCTAATGCTCTTGGTACGCAGTAGTTTCTTCAGTTGAGAAATGTAAGCAATTTACTTCTTTAAATTACTGCTATGCACTTGTTTTCACTTACAACCAATGGCATATCTGTTGTGATACCTAACACTCTGTGAGTGTAGTAGTGACTTCAGTTGTGAAAACTAAGCCTGTTACTTCCTTAACTGGCTGCTATGTATTTGTTTTAACTTACAAGCAATGTCAAAACCAAGGTTTTACCCAAGGTTCTGGGAATGCAGTCATTTCTTCATTTGTGGAAACAAATGAAGTTAATTCCTTAATTGGCTGCTCTGCATTTGTTTTCACTTACATTCAATATCAAAACACTTGTTTGACCTAATGCTCTGAGAATGAGGAAAGTTCTTCAGTTGTGAAAATTAAGCAAATTACTTTTCATTTGGTTCTATGGACTTGTTTTCACTTACAACCAATGTTAAAACATTGGTTTTACCTAACACTCTGTGAATGAAGGACATTCTTCAGTTTTCAAAAATTAAGCAAGATATTTGTTTACTAGGCTATTACTCATTTCTTCTCACTTATAATCAATGAAAAAACACTGGTTTTACCTAGCACTTTGTGAATGTAAGTGGTTCTTCAGTATTGAAAGCTAAGCAAGTTACTCATTTAATTGCATGCTTCACACTTATTTTCACTTACGATCAACATCAAAGCTGTGGTGATGCATAAGATTTTGTGAATGCAGTCATTTCTTTCACTTCTGAAAACCAAGCAAGTCATTGTTTCATTGGCTGCTATGCACTGGTAATCAGATATAATAAATATCAAAACACTGCTTTACCTAACGCTCTGTGAATGCAGTAGATTCTTCAGGTTTGCAAACCAAGCATGTTGTTTAATGGCTGCTATTCACTTGTTTTCAATTACATTGTCAATATGCTGGTTTTACCTAATATGCTGAGAATGAAGTTATTTCTTCAAGTTATGAGAAATAAGCAGGTTACTTTTTTATTGTGTGCTATGCACTTGTTTTCACTTACATCCAATATCAAAACCATGGTTTTACCTAACATTCTGTGAATGAAGGAGGTTCTTCAGTTTTGAAGACTGGCTTTAACTTACAACCAATGTGAAAACCATGGTTTTAACTAACGTTCTGGGAATGCAGCAGTTTCTCCATTTGTGAAATGTAGGAAATTTTTTCTTAAATTGGCTGCTATCCACTTGTTTTCACTTACGTTCAATATCAAAACACTTGTTTGACTTAATGGTCTGTGAATGAAGGAAGTTCTTCAGTTTTGAATACTAAGCTATTTGTTTTTTTAATAGCCTGCTAGACACTTGTTTTCATTTACAATCAATTTCAAAACAGTGGTTTTACCTAATGCTCTGCAAATGCAAGAACTTCTCAGTTTTGAATTCTAAGCAAGTAATTTAATTTGTTGCTACAGACTTGTTTTCACTTACAACAATAGTAAAAACCCTGGTTTTATCTAACACTCTGTGAATGAAGGATGTTCTTCAATTTTCAAAAATTGGCAAGGTACTTGTTTAATAGGATGCTATTCATTTCTACTCATTTACAATCAAAGAAAAAACAATGGTTTTTCCTTTGTGAATGCAAGTGGTTCTTAAGATTTGAAAATAAAGCAATTTACTCATTTAATTGCCTGCTACACACAATGTTTCACTTACAATCAATGCCAAATCAGTGATTTAACCTAATTCTCTATGAATGCAGGTGGTCCTTCAGTTATGAAAACTAAACAAGTTACTTATATAATTGCCTCTTATGCACTTCTTTTCACTTACAATCAATGTCAAAATGCTGGTTTTAGCTAATACTCGTGAATGCGGTAGTTTATTCAGTTGTGAAAACTAAACGAGTTACATTTTCATTTGGTGCTATGCACCTGTTTTCATACAGCCAACGTCAAAACCCTTCTCTTACCTAACACATTGTGAATGAAGGAGGTTTTTCAGTTTTAAAAAATTAAGGGAGGTACTTGTTTAATAGGACACTATTGAGTTGTTTTAACTTACAATCAATGTCAAAATGGTGGTTTTACCTAACCCTCTGTAAATACAGGTGTTTCTTCAATTTAAAAAAATTAAGCACAGTGATTGTTGAGTGGGATACTATTCAGTCCTTCTCACTTACAATCATTGGAAAAATACTTGTTTTACCTAACACTTTGTGAATGTAACTGGTTTTTCAGTTTTGAAACTATGCAAGTTACTTATTTATTTGCTTTCTTCACACTTATTTTCACTTAACAACCAATGTTATCCACTGCTGATACATAAGATTATTTCTTATATATCTTCCCTAGTCTAAACCAAACAAATCCTTGTTAATTGGCTGTTATGCATTTGTTTTCACATACAATAAATATCAAAATGCTGATTTTACCTAATGTTCTGTGAATGCAGTACGTTAGTCAGTTTTGAAAACTAAGCAAGTTACATGTTTAAGTGGCTGCTATGCACTTGATTTCACTTACAGTGTCAAAATGCTGGTGTTACCAAATACTTGTGAATGCAGTGTTTTCCTCAGTTGTGAAAACTAAGCAAGCTACTTTTTCATTTGATACAATTACCTTGTTTTCATTTACAATCAATGTCAAAACCCTGGTTTTACTTAATGCTCTGTGAATATAAGAGGTTATAAAATTTTCAAAAATTAATAAAGGTACTTGTTAATAGGATAAGAATCACTTCTTCTCACTTACAATCAATGACAAAGCACTGGTTTTAACTAACACTTTGTGAATGTAAGTGGTTCATCATTTTTGAAAAGTGAGCAAGTTACTCATATAATTGCATGGTTCATACTTCTTTTCACTTACAATCAATGTCAAAATGGTGGTTTTACCAAATATTCTGTGAATGCAGGAGTTTCTTCACTTGTGAAAACTAGACACGTTACTTACTGTATTGGCTGCTTTGCACTTGTTCTCACAATCAATGACAATCACTGGTTTTAAATAAGGCATTGGGAATGTAACTGGTTCTTCAGTGTGGAAAACTATGCAACTTACTCATTTAATGGCTTGCTGCAAACTTCTTTTCACTTACAATCAATGTCCCAACACTGGTTTTACCT
>JAQZBX010035672.1:0-24480 GCA_029593785.1 Cabassous unicinctus
TGTTAGGATTAGGGTTATGGTTAGGGCTAGGCCTAGAAATATGTTTAGAGTGAGGGATAAGTTTATGGCTAGTGTTTGGTTTAGGGCTTGTGTTAGGGTTAAGGTTAGGCCTAGGGTTACGGTTAGGTTTAGGGGTAGGGTTAGGTCTAGGGCAATTGCTAGGGATAGAGTTAGGGTTAGAGTTAGGGTTAGGGTTAGGTTTAGGGTTAGGTTTAATTGTAGGGTTATGTTTAGTTTTAGGGTTAGGGCTATGGTTAGGGTTATGGTTAGGGATAGGTTTAGCTTTAGGTTTACGGTTTGGGCTAGTTTTGGGTTAAGGTTAGGGTTATGTTTAGGGCTTGGGTTAGGTTTAGGGTTAGGGTTAGAGTTAGGTTTGGGGTTAGGGTTAGGGCTAGCTGTAGGGTTAGGTTTAGGTTTAGGACTAGGCTGAGTGTTATGGTTTGGGCTAGGGTTAGTGTTACGCTTAGTTTTAGGGTTAAGGTTAAGCCTAGGTTTACGTTTAGTGTTAGGGTGAGGGCTATGGTTACGTTTAGGTTTATGGTAATGTTTAGGGTTAGGGCTAGGGTTAGGATTAGGGTTAGGGTTAGGGCTATGGTTAAGGTTAGGGTTATGGCTAGGGTTATGGTTAGGTTAAGGTTAGGGTTAGTGTTAGGTTTAGTATTAGGATTAGGGAAAGTTTTAAGGTTAGTGTTAGGGTTAGTGTGAAGGCTAGATTTATGGTTAGGGTTAGGATTACGGTTAGGATTATGGATAGTTTTAGGAGTAGGGTTAGGGCTAGGGTTAGGGTTAGAGTGAGGGCTAGATTTAGGGGTTGGGTTAGGGCTAGGTTTAGTGTTAGGGTTAGGGTTAAGTTTAGGGTTAGGTGTAGGGTTAGGGTTCGGGTTATGTTTCAATTTAGGACCAGGGTTAGGGGTAGGTTTAGGTCTAGGTTAGGTATAGGTTTAGTTTTTGGGATAGGGTTAGGGTTAGGGTTTGGTTACAGATAGGATTAGGGTTTGGTTTAAGTGTATTGTTAGGGTTAGTGTTAGGGTTAAGGTTAGATTTAGGTTCAGGGCTAGTGTAAGGTTTAGAGTTAGGTTTAGGTTTAGGATTACGGCTAAGGTTCAGGTTCAGGTTAAGGTTAGGGTTATGTTAAAGATAGGTTTAGGGTTAAGGTGAGGGATAGGGAAAGTTTAGTTGTAGGGTTAGGATTAGGGTTAGAGATCGGGTTAGGTTTAGGGTTAGGGTTAGGGTTTGCATTAGGGCTAGGGACATGGTTTGGGTTAGGGTTAGGTTTAGGTTGAGGAATACTGTTAGGGTTAGTGTTAGGGCTAGGTTTAGAGTTAGGGTTAGGGTTAGCTTAAGCTTTAGGGTTAGGCTTAGGGCTTGGTTTAGGGTTAGGTTTTAGGCTAGATTTATAGTTAGGGTTTGGGTTAGGTTTAGGGTTAGGGTTATGATTAGGGTTAGGTGTAGTGTTACATTTATGGTTATGGTTAAGGTTAGGGGTAGGATTAGGTTTAGGGTGAGGCTTTGGGTTAGGGTTAGGTTTAGAGTTAAGGTTAGGGCTAGCGTTAGGTTTAGTGTTAGAGTTATGCCTAGGGTTAGGGTTAGTTTTAGGGGTAGGGTTATGATTAGCGTTAGTGGTAGGTTTAAGGTTAGGTTTAGGGTTTGGTCTAGGGTTAGTGTTAGGGTTATGGTAAGTGTTAGATTTAGGGTTAGGTTTCTGGTTACGGTTAGGTCTAAGGTTAGGTTTAGGTTTAGGTTTAGGATTAGGTATAGGGCTGGGGATAGGGTTAGGGTTAGGGTTAGGGTAAGGGCTGAGTTACGGTTACAGTTAGGGTTAGGGTTAGGTTTTGGGTAAGTGTTAGGGTTAGTGTTTGGGTTAGTGCTAAGTTTAGGGTTAGGCTTAGGGTTAGGGTTAGGGTTTGGTTTAGTGTTAGAGTTAGGATTAGTGTTAGGTTAAGGGTTATGGATAGTGTTCATTTAGTTTTAGGTTTAGTGCTAGGGTTAGTGCTAGCACAATGGATAGGTCTAGGGTAAGGGCTTCATTTAGGGTTAGGGCAAGTGTTAGTGTTAGTGTAAGGTTTAGGGTTTGGTTTAGGGCTAATTTTAGGGTTAGGGTGAGAGCTAGGGCTAGGCCTAGAGATAGGGTTAGGGTTAGGGTTAGGTTTAGGTCTAGGGTTTGTTTTAGGGCTAGTTGTAGGGTGAGCGTTAGGTTTAGTGTTAGGGTTAGGCCTAGGGTTACAGTTAGGTTTAGGGTTAGGTTTAGGCCTAAGGCTAGGGCTATGGTTAGGATTAGGGTTAGAGTTACAGTTAGGGCTAAGGTTAGAGCGGGAGTTAGGGTTAGGGTTAGGGATAGAGCAAGATTTAGGGTTAGGGTCTCAGTTAGGTTTAGGGCTATATATAGGTTTAGAGTTAGTGTTTGGGCTAGGTTTAGGGTTAGGGTTAGTGTTAGGGTTAGGGGTATGGAAAGGGTTAGGTTTAGGGTTAGGTTTGTGGTTTGGGCTAGGGTAGGGATAGGGCTGGGTTATGTTAAGGGTTAGGGCTTGTGTTAGTGTTAGGTTTAGGTTTAGGTTAAGGTTTAATGCAAAGGTTACCGTTATGGTTAGGGTTAGGTTTAAGGATAGGGCTCAGGTTAGGGTTAGGTTTTAAAGTTAGGTTTAGGATTACTGCTGTCATAGTGTAAGCGTTAAGGCTGGGTTAGATTAGGGTAAGGGTTAGATTAAGGGTTTGGGCTAGGGGTAGTTTTAGGGTTATGGTTAGGGTTAGGATTAGATTAGAGCTAGGGTTAGAGCTAGAGTTAGGGTTAGGGTTAGGGTTAGGGTTAGAGCTGGGTTAGGTTTAGGGTTAATGCTAGGGTTAGGCTTAGGGTTAGCTTTATGTTTAGGGGTAGGGTAAGGGTTGGGTTTAGCGTTAGGGCCAGGTTTAGGTTGATGTTTAGGGCTAGGGTTAGGGTTAGGTTTAGGGATAGTTTCACAGATAAGATTAGGGTTAGGGTTATGGCTATGTTTAGTGTTAAGTATAGTGTTAGGGTTAGGTTTAGGCTTAAGGTAAGGTTTAGGGTTAGGGCTATGGTTAGTGTTAGGGTTAGGGTTAGGGATAGTTTTACGTTTAGGGCTAGGTTTAGGGTTAGGGTTAGGGTTAGGTTTGAGTAAGTTTTAGGTTTAGGGTTAGGGCTAGATTAAAGGTTTGTTTTATGGTTATGGTTAGGTCTACTGTCAGGGTAAGGGTTAGGTCACGTTTACGGTTTGGGCTAGGGTTAGGGATAGGTTATGTTAGGGTCAGGTGTAGTGTTAGGGTTAGGTTTAAGGCTAGGGTTAGGGTTCGGGTTAAGGTTAGGTGTAGGGTTAGGGTTAGGGTAAGGGCTAGGGTTAGGGTTACGGTTAGGATTAGGGCTAGCTTAAGGGTTAGGTTTAGGTTTAGTGTTAGGGAAAGTGTTTGGTTTGTGGTTAGGGCTAGGGTTAGGATTAGGGTTAAGTTTAGGGTTAGGTTTAGGGTTAGGATTAGGGTTAAGTTAAGTGTTAGGATTAAGGTTAGGGCTAGGGTTAGGGTTAGTGTTAGTGCTTGTGTTAGGTTTAGGGTTAGGTTTATGTTTAGGGTTAGGTTTAAGTTTAGGGTTAGTGCTAGTGTTAGGGCTAGGACTAAGGCTAGGGCTAGGGCCAGGGCTATGTATAAGGTTAGGTATATGGTTAGGTCTAGCATTAGGGTTAGGGCTAGGGTTATGTTTAGGACTAAGGATAGGGCTAGTGCTAGGTTTATGGTTAGCTTTAGGGTTAGGATAAGCCTTAAGGCTGTGTTTAGGTTTAGGGGTAGGGATAGGGTTAGTTTCAGGCCCAGGGTTAGAGTTAGAGCTAACGTTAGGGTTAGGGTTTGGTTTAGGGCCAGCATTAGGTTAGGGTTAGAGAAGGGTTAGTTTTAGGGTTAGTGTTAGAGCTAGAGTTAGGGATAGGGCTAGTGTTAGCGTTAGGGTTAGGTTTAAGCTTAGGTTTAGGGCTAAGGTTAAGGTTAAGTTTAGCTTTAGGTTTAGGGTTAGGGCTGGGTTAGATTTCAGGTTAGAAATAGGGTTAGGCATAGGGTTAGCTGTAAGGTAAGGTTTAGAGTTAGGGCTAAGTTTAAGGTTAGAGTTTGGGTTAGGGCTAGGATCAAGGTAAGGGTAAGGGTTAGGTTTAGGTAAGGTTAGGGTTACTGTTAGGTTTAGAGTTATGGTTAGGGATAGGTTTAGGTTTAGGTCTAGGTTTAGGTTTTGGTTTAGGGTTAGGTTTAGTGCTGGGGTTCGGGTTATGCTTATGGTTATGGTTAGGGTTAGGGTTACGGCTGGGTTAGTGTTAGGGTTAGCGTTAGGGTTAGGTTTGGGGCTTGGTTTAGGGTTAAGGGTGGAATTAGAATTAAGGTTAGAGTTATGATAGGGTTAGGGTTATGGTTAGGGCTAGTGTTAGGGATAAGGTTAGTGTTTGGGTTAGGGCTTGGGTTAGGGCTAGGGTTAGGGTTAGGGTTACGGCTAGTGTTTGGTTTAGGGTTAGGGTTAGGGTTAGGTCCAGCTTTAAGGTTAGGGTTAGGGCTAGGTTTACGGTTAGGTTTAGGGCTAGGTTCATAGTTATGGTTGGTGCTAAGTTTAGGGTTTGTGTTATGGATAGGGTTAGGGGTAGGGGTATGGTTATGTTTAGGTTTAGGGATTGGGTTAGGGTTAGGTTTAGGGCAAGCGTTAGGGGTAAGTTTAGGGCTAGGGTTAGTGTTAGGGATAGGTTTAGGGATAGGTTTAGTGCTAAGGTTAGCCTCAGCATTAGGATTAGGCTAGGGTTAGGGTTACGGTTAGAGTTACAGTTAGAGCTAAGGTTCTGTTTAGGGCTAGGTTTAGTGTTAGGGTTAGGGATAGTGTTAGGTTTATGGTTAGGATTAGGGTTACGGTTAGTGCTAAGGTTAGGGTTAGGTTTAGGTTTAGGTTTAGGGATAGGTCTAGGGTTAGGGCTAGGGTTAGGTTTAGGGTTAGGGTTAGGGTTAACTGTAGGTTTTGGTTTAGGTTTAGGGCTATTCTTAGGCTTACGGTTAGGGTTAGGGTGATGGTTAGGTTTAGGATTTGGATTACTGCTAGATTTAGGGTTAGGTTTAGGATCAGGGTTTGGGTTAGGGCTAGGTTTAGGGTTAGGATTAAGTTTAGGGCTAGCTTAAGTGTTAGGGCTAGGGTTAGGGTTAGGGTTAGGGTTAGGGTTAGGGTTGGGGTTGGGGTTAGGGTTAGGGTTCGGGCTAGTGTTAGGTGTAGGGGTGGGTTAGGGTTAGATTTAGCGTTAGGTTTAGGTGTAGATTTAGGTTTAGGACTAATGTTAGGATAGGGTTAGGGCTAGGGATAAGGTTAGGGTTAGGTTTAGTGTTAAAGTTAGGGCTAGGGTTAGGGTTAGGTTTATGGTTTGTGTTAGGGTTAGGGTTATGTTTACCGTTAGGTTTAGGGCTAAGGCTAGGGTTAGGGTTAGGGTTAGAGTTAGGGTTAATTCTAGGGTTAGTGTTAGGGTTATGGTTAGGATTAGGTTTAGTGTAGGTGCATGGTTAGGGTTAGGGTTAGGGCTAGGGATTTGGTTAGGGTTAGTGTTAGGGCTAGCTTAAGGATTAGGGTTAGGTTTAAAGCTAGGGTTAATGTAATGGTTAGGGTTAGGGTTAGGGGTAGTGTTAAGGCAAGGGGTAGCTTTAGGGTTAGTGGTAGGGTTTGGTTTAGGGATAGTGTTAGGGTTTGGGTTAGGGTTAGGTTTACGGTTAGGGCTAGGTTAGGGTTAGGGTTAGGGATAGGGCTAATGCTAGGGTTAGGGTTAGATCTAGTGTTAGGTTTAGGGATAGGGTTAGAGCAAAGGTTATGGTTTGGGTTAGTGTTAAGTTTTGGGTTATGGCTACGTAAGGGTTAGGCTTAGGTTTATGGTTAGGGTTAGTGCTAAGGTTAGGGTTAGGGCTAGGGTTAGGTTTAAGGTTAGTGCTAGTGTTAGGGCTAAGGTGAGGTTTAGGTTTAGGGTTAGGTTTAAGGTTAAAGCTAGCTTAAGGGTTCGGGTTTGGATTAGGGTTAGGGATAGGGGAATGATTAAGGCAAGGATCATGGTTAGGGTTAGCTTTAGGGTTAAGATTTGGTTTAGGGCTAGGCTTAGGATTAGGGTGAGGGTTAGGTCTAGGTTCAGGTTTAGGGTTAAGTCTTGGTTTAGGATTAGGATTAGCATTAGGGGTAGGGCTAAGGTTAGACTTAGGGTTAGGGTTAGGTTTAAGGCTAGGTTTAGGGTTAGCATTAGGTTTTGGGCTAGCTTTAGGGTTAGGTTTAGAGTGAAGGCTAGGGTTACGGTTAGGGTTATGGCTAGGGTTATGGTTTGGGTTAGGGTTTGGTTTAGGGTTAGGGTTAGGGCTAGCTTTAGGGTTAGTATTAAGTTTAGTATAAGGGTTAAGGTCAGCTCTAGCATTATGGTAGGGTAAGTGTTAGTGCTACGTTTATGGTTAGCATTAGGGTTAGGTTTGTGTTTAGGGTTACGTTTAGGTTTAAGGTTAAGTTTATGGTTAGGTTTAGGGTTTGGGTTAGGGCTTGGTTTATTGCTAGGGCTAGGGTTAGGGTTAGGTTTTGGGTTAGGGTAAGGCTTTTGGTTTGCGCAAGCGTTAATAT
Organism: Cabassous unicinctus; assembly: GCA_029593785.1. Taxonomy (NCBI): domain Eukaryota; kingdom Metazoa; phylum Chordata; class Mammalia; order Cingulata; family Chlamyphoridae; genus Cabassous; species Cabassous unicinctus. Next base: position 6,602 of record JAQZBX010035672.1, read on the forward strand.
TCGGGCTACGGTTATGAAAAGGATTAAGGTTAGTGTTAGGGATAGAGTTAGGTTTAGGGTAAGTGTTAGTTCTCAGGTTAGAGTTTGGGTTAGGTTTAGGGTTAGGTTTATAGCTAGGGTTAGTGTTAGGGTTAAGGTTATGGTTAGGTGTAGGATTAGGGTTAGGGTTAGGGCTAGGATTAGGGTTAGGGTTAGTGCTATGGCTAGCTTTAGGTTAAGGATTAAGTTTAGGGCTTGAGTTAGGGTTAGGTTTAGGGTTAGTGTTAGGGCTAAGGCTGGAGTTAGGTTTAGGTTTAGGGCTAGGGTTAGGTTTAGCGTTAGTGTTAGGGTTATGTGTTGGGTAAGGTTTAGGGTTAGAGTTAGGTTTAGTTTTAGGTTTAGGTTTAGGTTTAGGGCTAGGGATAGTGTTAGGGTTAGGTTTTGGTTTAGGGTTAGGCATGTTGCTAAGGTTAGGGATAGGGTTAGGGTTAGGTTTAGGGTTAAGGCTAGCGGTAGTGTTAGGTTTAGGGTAACGGTTAGAGTTAGGTTTACGTTTAGGGTTAGTGCTTGGTTTAGAACTAGGACTAAGGCTAGGGCTAGGGCTAAGGCTTGGGTTAGGGTTAGGGAGAGGTTTAGGGTAAGGGCTGGGTTTGGGTTAGATCTAGTGTTATGGTTAGAGTAAGGTTTAGAGTTGGGTTATGGCTATGGGTAGGGCTAGGTATAGGGTTAGGTTTCGTGTTAGGGCTAGGGTTTGGGTTAGGGCTAGTGTTACAGTTAGGGTTAGGGTTAGGACCAGTGGTAGGGCTAGGGATAGGGTTAGGGTTACGTTTTGGTTTAGGCCTAGGGTTAGACCTGGAGTTAGGGTTATTTTCGGGTTAGAGCTTGTTTGAGGCTTAGGTTTAGGTTCAGGGCTAGGGTTAGGATTACGGTAAGGTTTAGGTTTAGGGCTAGGTTTAGGGTTAGTGTTAGTTTTAGGGCAAGGTTTAGGGTTATGGTTAGGGTTAGGGTTAGGGCTAGGTTAGCTTTAGTATTAGGGTTAGGGTGACGGTTTGGGCTAGGGTTAGGTTTAGGGCTAGCGTTACAGTAAGTGTTAGGGCTAGTGTTAGGTTTCGGTTAAGTGTTAGTGCTAAGATTAGGGTTAGGTTTTGGTTTAGGGTTAGGGTTGGAGCTAAATTTAGGGTAAGGGTTAATGTTAGGGTTAGTGTTATTGCTAGGGTTAGTGTTAGTGTTAGGTTTAGGGTTAGTGATATGTGTAGGTTTATGTTTAGGTGTAGGGCTGGGTTTGGGTTTGCGTCAGGGCTAGCTTTATTGTTAGCATTAGGTTTAGTTCTAGGTTTAGGGTTAGGGTTAGGGCAAGTGTTAGGGTTAAGTTTCGGGTTAGTGTTAGTGTTAGGGCTAGGGTTAGGGCTTGGTTAGGGATAGTGTTAGGGTTTGGTTTAAGTGTATGGTTATGGTTAGGGCTAAAGATAGGGTTAGGGTTATGGTTAGGGTAAAGGCTAGGTTTAGGGACCGGGTTGGGGTTAGGGTTAGGTTTCTGGTTATGGTTAGGGCTAGGGTTAGGTTTAGTGTTAGGTTTAGGGTAAGGGTTACGTCTAAGGTAATGGTTACGTCTAGTGTTAGGGTTAGGGTTATGTTTAGGTTTGGATTTACGTCTTAGGTTAGCGTTATGGTTAGGCTTAGGGTTAGGGTTAGGGATAGGGATATTGTGAGCGTTAGGGTTAGGGCAAGCGTTAGGGTTAGGGTTAGGTTTAGGTTTCGGGTTAGGCCTAGAGTTATGTTTAGGGTTAGGATTAGGGATTGGGTCAAAGTTAGGGTTAGGGTTAGGGCTAGGGTTAGGTTTAGGGTTAGGGTTTGGTTTAGGGTTAGGATTTATGTTAGGATTATTGTTTACATTAGGGTTATATTTAGGGTTAGGGAAATCACTAGGTTTAGGGTTAGTGTTATGGTTAGGTTTAGGGTTAGGGTTAGGGCTACATTTGGCATTAGGGTTTGGGATAGGGCTCGCTTAAGAATTAGGGTTAGGTTAAGGGGTAGGGTTATGGTTAGTGTCAGGGTTAGGGCTGGGGTTAGGTTTAGAGTTAAGGTTAGGGTTAGGATTAGGGTTAGGGTTAGGGTTAGGGTTAGGGATAGGGTTAGGTTTAGGTTTATGGCTACGGTTAGTTTACAGATAGTGTTATGGTTAGCTTTAGGGTTAGGGTTAGGTGTAGGGTCAGGTTCAGGGTTAGTGTTACAATTAGTGTTAGGGTTAGGGTTTTGTTAGGGTTACAGTTAGGGTTAGGTTTAGGGTTAGGGTAAGGGCTAGGGTTGGGTTTTAGGGTGGGTTAATGTTAGGGTTAGGGTTAGGGTTAAGTTTAGGCTTAGGGTTAGGGCTCATGTTAGGATTATGGTTAGGGTTAGGGTTAGGGCTAGGGATAGGTTTAGGCTTAGGTTTAGGGTTAACGTTAGGACTACGGTTAGTGTTAGGATTAGAGCTAGTGTTATGGTTGGGGTTATGTTTACACTTAGGGTTAGGGCTAAGGATAGAGTTAGGGTTAGGTTTAGGGTTAGTGCTAAGGTTTGGGTTAGGATTAGGGTTAGAGCTAGGTTTAGGTTTAGGGTTAGTGCAAGTGTTAGGGCTAAGTTTAGGGTTCGGGTTAGGGTTAGCTTAAGGGTTAGGGTTAGTTTTAGGAGTAGGGAGTAGTAGTAGGGTTAGGGCAAGGACCCGGGTTAGGGTTAGGTTTATATTAGGGTTTGGGTTAGGGCTAGGGTTAGAATTAGGGTTAAATTTAGTGCTACGGTTAGGGTTAGGGTTACGGCTAGTGATATGGTTAGGATAAGTTTAGGGATAGGGTTAAATTTCGGGTTAGAGTTACGGCTATGTTTAGCGTTACGACCAGGGCTAGGCCTAGGGCTAAGGTTAGGGCCAGGTTTAAGTTTAGTGTTAGGGTTAGGGTTAGGTTATGGCCAGGTTTTAGTTAGGGTTAGGATTAGAGCTCGGGTTATGGTTAGCCATTGCTTTAGAGCTATGGTCAGGTTTAGGGTTAGGGTGAGAGCTAGGTTTAGGTTTAGGTTCAGGGTTATGTTTAGGGTTAGGGTTAGGTGTAGGTTTAGATAAGGGTTAAGGCTCGGGTTATGGTTAGGGTTAAATTTAGGGTTAAGTTTAGGTTTAGGTTTAGGGTTAGGGTTATTGTTAGGTTTAGGGTTAGTGTTAAGGCTAAGTTTATGGATAAGGTTAGGGCTAGGTTTAGAGTTAAGTTTAGGTATAGGGTTAGAGTTAGGTTAAGGTTTAGCGTTAGGGCTAGGTTTAGGGTTATGTTTAAGGTTAGGGTTACAGCAAGGGTTCAGTTTAGGGTCAGGGTTAGGGTTACAGTTTGGGCTAGGGTTAGTGTTAGGGCTAGAGTTTTGGTAAGGGTCAGGGCTAGTGTTAGGTATAGGGTTAGTTTTAGTGTAAGGGTTAGGACTAAGTTTAGGGATAGTTTTAGGGTTAAGGTAAGGGTTAGGTGGAGGGTTAGGGTTAGGAATAGGGCAAGGTTTAGGGATAGGCTTAGGGTTAGGGTTAGCTTTAGGGTTAGGGTTAGGGTTAGTGCTAGGGTTAGGGTTAGGGATAGGGCTAGGGTTAGGGTTAGGGTTATGATTAAGTTTAGAATTAGGGTTAAGGTTAGCATTATGGTTATGGTTAGGGTTAGGGTTATTGATAGGTTTGGGATTAGGGTTAGGGCTAGTGTTAGGGTTTTTGTTAGGTTTAAGGCTGGCTTAAGGATTAGGGTTAGGGTTAAGGCTAGTGTTAGTGTTAGGTTTAGGGTTAGGGTTAATGTTAAGGTTAGGTTTAGGTTTAGGGTTAGGGTTACGGTTAGGGTTAGGGTTATGGTTAAGGCTAATTTTAGGGTTAGGGTTAGGGCTAGGGTTAGAAATACGTTTAGGGTTAGGGTTAGAGTTAGTTTTAGGGTTAGGGATAGGGCTAGGTTTAGGGTTAGGTTTATGGTTAGGTTTACAGCAAGGGTTAGGGTTAGGGTTACAGTTTGGGCTAGGGTTAGTGTTAGGGCTAGTGTTATGGTAAGTGTCAGGGCTAGTGTTAGGGATAGGGTTAGGTTTAGTGTAAGGGTTAGTGCTTAGGTTAAGGTTAATGTTAGGTTTAGGTTTAGAGTTATGTGTAGGGTTAGGGTTAGGGATAGGGCTAGGTTTAGGGTTATGGTTAGGGTTATGGCTAGCTTTACGGTTATGGTTAGGGTTATGGTTATGGTTAGGGTGAGATTTAGGGCTAGAGTTAGTGTTAGGGTTAGGTTTATGTTTAGCATTAGAGTTAAGTTTAGTGTTATGTTTAGGGTTAGGGTTAGGGTTATTGATAGGGATGTGATTAGGGTTAGGGTTAGGGTTAGGTTAGATGTAGGCTTAGGGTAAGGGATAGTGCTAGTGTTAGGGTTAGGGTTAGGGTTAAGTCTAGCTTAAGGATTAGGGTTATGGTTAAAGCTAGGCTTAGAGTTAGGGTTAGGATTATGGTTAGTGTTAGTATTTGTGATAGGATTAGGGTTAGGATTAGGGTTAGTGTTAGTGTTAGGATTTGGGATAGGTTTAGGGTTAGGTTTACAGTTAGGGTTAGTGTTAGGTTTAGGGCTAGGTTTAGGGTTAGGGTTAGGTTTAGGGCTAGGGTCATGTTTTGGGTTAAGTCTAGGGTTAGGAGCAGTTATAGAATTAGGGTTAGGGCTAAGGTTAGATGTAGGGTTAGGGTTAGGTTTAAGGCGATGCTTAGGGTTTGGGTTAGGGTTAGGGCTAGGGCAACGGATAGGGCTAGGGCAAGGGCTTGGGTTAGGGTTAGAGAAAGTGTTAGGGTTAGGGTTAGTTTTAGGGTTTGGGTTAGGGCTAATGTTAGGTTTAGGTTTTGGGTTCGGGTTAGGGCTAGGGCTAGTCCTAGAGATAGGGTGAGTGTTAGGGTAAGGTTTAGGTCTAGGGTTTAGTTTAGGGTTAGTGTTAGGTTGAGCGTTAGGTTTAGTGTTAGGTTTAGGGTAGGGTTACAGTTAGGTTTAGGGTTAGGGTTAGGCCTAGGGCTTGGGCTAGGGTTAGGATTAGGGTTAGGGTTATGTTTAGGGCTATGGTTATAGCTGGAGTTAGGGTTAGGTTTAGGGATAGAGCTTGGTTTAGGTTTAGGGTTTTGGTTAGTGTTAGGGCTATGGATAGGGTTAGAGTTAGTATTAGGTTTAGATTTAGTATTAGGGTTAGGGTTAGGGTTAGGGCTATGAATAGGTTTAGAGTTAGTGTTAGGGCTAGGTTTAGGGTTAGGGTGAGGGTTACGGTTAGGGGTAGGATTAGTTTTAGGTTTAGCTTTAGGTTTGAGGCTTGGGCTAGTGTTAGGGTTAGGGCTGGGTTATGTTAAGGGTTAGGGCTAGTTTTAGTGTTAGAGTAAGGTTTAGGGTAAGGTTTAATGGAAAGGTTAGTGTTAGGGTTAGGGTTAGGTTTAAGGATAGGGCTCAGGTTAGGGTTAGGTTTTAGAGTTAAGTTTAGGGTTATTGCTGGGGTAGTGTAAGCGTTAGGGCTAGGGTTAGGTTTAGGGTAAGCATTAGATTAAGGGTTTGGGCTAGGGGTAGGTTTATGGTTAGTGTTAGGGTTTGGATTATGTTAGAGCTAGGGTTAGAGCTAAGGTTAGGGTTAGGGTTAGGGTTAGAGCAAGGGTTAGGGTTAGGTTTAATGCTAGGGTTAGGATTAGGGTTAGCTTTATGTTTAGGTTTATGGTTAGGGTTAAGTTTAGCGTAATGGCTAGGTTTAGGTTTATGTTTAGGGCTATGGTTAGGGTTATGTTAAGGGATAGGTTTACAGATAAGTTTAGGGATAGGGTTAGGGCTATGTTTAGGGTTAAGTTTAGTGTTATGGCTAGGTTTAGGCTTAAGGTAAGGTTTAGGGTTAGGGCTATGGTTATTGTTAGGGTTAGGGTTAAGGATAGTTTTAGGGTTAGGGTTAGGGCTAGTGTTAGGGTTAGGTTTAGGTTTAGGTATTGAGTTATTTTTACGTTTAGGTTTAGGGCTTGAATTAGGGTTTGGTTTAGGGTTAGGGTTAGGGTTAGGGCTAGTGTTAGGGTAAGGGTTAGGACCACGTTTACGTTTTGGGCCAGGGTTAGCGATAGGTTTGGTTTAGGTTTAGGGTTTTGTGTAGGGTTAGGGTTAGGTTTAAGGCTAGGGTTAGGGTTAGGGTTAAGGTTAGGTGTATGATTAGGGTTAGGGTAAAGGCTAAGTTTAGGGTTACGGTTAGTGTTAGGGCTAGTGTAAGGGTTAGGTTTAAAGTTAGGGTTAGGGCTTGTGTTAGGGTTAAGTTTAGGTTCAGGATTAGGTTTAAGATTAGGATTAGGATTAGGGTTAGGGCTAGGGTTAGGGTTAGTTTGAGTGATTGTTTTAGGGTTAGGGTTAGGTTTAGGATTAGGGCTAAGGTTAGGGTTAGGGTTAGCGTTAGGTTTAGGGTTAGGGCTGGGTTAGGGTTAGGGTTACCAATAGGCGTAGGATTAGGTGTAGTGTAAGGTTTAAGGTTAGGGCTAAGTTTAGGGTTAGAGGTAGGGTTAGGGCTAGGATTAGGGTTAGGGTTAGGGTTAGGTTTAGGGTTATGATTAGGTTTAGGTTTAGGGTTATGGCTAGTTTTAGTTTCTGATTAGGGTTAGGTTTAGTACTGAGGTTTGGATGATGGTTAGGTTTAGGTTTAGCTTTATGGCTGGTTTTGTGTTAGGGTTAGATTTAGGGTTATGTTTAGGGCTAGGGTTAGGTTTAGGGCTAGATTTTGCGCTAGCATTAGGATTAATGTTAGGGTTATGATAGGGTTAGGTTTATGGTTATGGCTAGTGTTAGGGCTAAGGTTAGTGTTAGATTTAGGGCTAGGGTTAGGGTTAGGGTTAGGGCTAGGGTTAGGGTTAGGGTTAGGGTTAATATCAGGTCCAGATTTCGGGTTAGGTTTAGGGTGAGGGCTAGGTTTAAAGTAAGGTTAAGGGCTAGGTTTATAGTTAAGGTTAGTGTTAAGTTTAGGGTTTGGGTTATGGATAGGTTTAGGGGTAGGTTTATGGTTATGTTTAGGATTAGGGCTTGGGTTAGGTTTAGGGCTAGCGTTAGGGATAAGTTTAGGGCTAGGGTTAGTGTTAGGGTTAGGTTTAGGGATAGGTTTAGGGCTAAGGTTAGCGTTAACCTTAGGTTTAGTCTAGGGTTAGGGTTATGGTAAGAGTTAGAGTTAAAGCTGGTTTAGGGTTAGGGCTAGGGTTAGTTTTACGGTTAGGGATACTGTTAGGTTTAGGGTAAGGTTTAGGGTTACGGTTAGGGCTAAGTTTAGTGTTAGGTTTAGGTTTAGGCTTTGTGATAGGGCTAGGATTATGGCTAGGGATAGGGTTAGGGTTAGGGTTAGGGTTTGGCTTAGGGTTCACTGTAGGCTTAGGTTTAGGTTTAGGGCTATTCTTAGGCTTAACGTTAAGGTTAGGTTTATGGTTTTGGCAAGGTTTAGGGTTAGGCTTAAGATTAGGGCTAGCTTAAGTTTTAGGGTTAGATTTACGGTTAGGGTTAGTGTTAAGGTTAGGTTTATGGTTAGGGTTAGGGTTAGGGCTAGGGTTATTGTTAGGCTTAGGGTTAGTGTTAGTGTAAGGGTAATGGTTACGGCTATGGTTAGACCTGGATTTAGGTTTAGGGCTAGGGTTAGAGCCTGGATTAGTGTTAGGGTTAGGGTTAGGCCTAGGCTTAGATTTAGGTTTAGGTTAATGTCTATGGATACAGTTAGAGTTAGTGTTAGGGCCAGGTTTAGGATTAGGGTTAGGGCCATGTTTAAGGTGAGGTTTAGTTTTAGGGTTAGAGTTAGTTTTAGGGTTAGGGTTAGGCCTAGGTTTAAGTTTAGGTTTAGCTTTAGGGTTAGGGTTAGGGTTAGGGTTAGCATTAAGGTTTGGGCTCGCGTTAGGTTTAGGGCTGGCTTATGGTAAGGGTTAGGGATAGTGTAAGTGTTAGGGTTGATTTAGGGTAAGGTTTAGTGCAAAGGATAGGGTTAGGGTTAGGGTTAGGGTTAGGTCTAAGGATAGGGTTAGGTTTTAGAGTTAAGTTTAGTGTTATTGCTTATATTAGTGTAAGGTTTAGGACTAGTGTTAGGTTTAGGTTGAGGGTTAGGTTAGGTTTGGGGGTAGGGCTGAGTTTAGAGTTACGTTTAGGGCAAGGATTAGGTTTCGGCTAGGGTTAGAGCAAGTGTTAGGGTTAGGGTTAGATTTAGAGCTAGGGTAAGAGTTAGGGTTATGGCTAGGGTTAGTCTTAGGGTTATGTTTACAGTTAGGTCTAGGTTTGTGGATAGGTTTAATGTTAGGGCTAGGCTTAAGTTTAGGTTTAGGGCTAGTTTTAGAGTTAGGTTTAGGGTTAGGGTTAGAGATACGTTTAGGGATAGGTTTAGGGCTAGGTTTAGGTTTAGGGTTAGGTTTAGGGTTATGGCTAGGTTTAAGGTTAGGTTTAGGGTTAGGGTTAGTGTTAAGTTTAGGTGTAGGGTTAGGGTTAGGGTAAGGGCTAGGGTTAGTTTTAGGGTTAGGGTTAGGATTAGATTAAGGTTAAGATTTAGCGTTAGGGTTAGGGCTTGTGTTAAGTTTAGGGTTAGGGTTATGGCTAGGGTTAGGATTAGGTTAAGTGTTAGGGTTAGGTTTAGGGATAGGTTTAGGGTTAGGATTAGGGTAAGGGTTAGGTTTAGGGCTAGGGTTATGGTTAGGTTTAGGGCTTGTGTTAGGGTTAGGGTTTGGTTTAGGTTTAGGTTTAGTTTTATGGGTAGGTTTAGTGCTAGTGTTACGGCTAGGACTAGGGCAAGGGCCAGGGCCAGGGTTGGGATGGGGTTAGGGTTAGGGATAGGGTTAGGGTTAGGTTTAGGGTTAGGGTTAGTGTTAGGGGCAAGGTTAGGTTTAGGGTTAAGTTAAAGGCTTGGGTTAAGGTTAGGGTTAGGTTTTGGGTTAGGGCTAAGGTTATAGTTAGGTTTATGGCTAGTGTTAATATTAGGGTTAGGTTTAGGGATAGGTGTAGGACAGATGTTTACGTTAGGGCTAGGTTTAGGCTTGGGTTAGGGTTAGGTATAGGGTTAGGGATAGGGCTGGGTTAGGGTTAAGTTTAGGGATAGTGTTACTGCCAGCTGGATGGTTAGGGTTAGGGTTAGGGCTAGGTTTAGGTTAAGTGTTAGGGCTATGGTGATGGTTAGGGTTTGGGGTAGGTTTATGTTTAGGGTTAGGGTTAGGGTTAGGGCTAGGTTTATGGCTAGGACTAAAGCTAGGGTTAGTGGTAGGTTTATGCTAAGGGTCAGAATTAGGTTTAGATTTAGGGCTGGGTTTAGTTTTAGGGTAAGGTGTAGGGTTAGGTTCAGGGCCAGGTTTGGATTGGGTTAGGTTTAGAGCTGGTTTAATGTAAGAGTTTGGTTTAGGTCCAGGGTTAGCTTTAGGATTAGGGTTAGAGTTAGGGTTAGGGTTAGGGTTAGTGTTAGAGCTAGAGTTAGGTTTAGGGTTAGGGCTAGGTAGAGGTTTAGGGCATGTGTGAGGGTTAGGGTTAGGTTTAGGTTTAGGGTTAGGGCTAAGTTTTGGGTTAGGGTTAGCGTTAGGGTTTGGGTTAGGTCTGGGTTAGGGTTAGGGTTTGCATTATGTTTAGGGTTAGGGTTAGGTGTAGGGTTAGGGCTAAGTTTAAGGTTAGAGTTAGGGTTAGGGCTAGGATTAGGGTTAGGGTTAAGTTAAGTGTTAGGTTAGGGATAGTGTTATGGTTAGGGTTAGGTTTAGGGTTAGTGCTAGTTTTAGGGTATGGTTAGGGTTACGTTAATGGCTGGGGTTAGGGTTAGGGTTAGGGTTACGGTTTGGGCTAGGGTTAGGTTTAAGTTTAGGGTTATGTTAAGGGTTAGGGCTAGTGTTAAGGTTAGGTTTAGGTTTAAGGTAAGGTTTATTATAAAGGTTAGAGTTAGGGTTAGGGTTAAGGCTAGGTTTAGGATTAGGTCTAGTGATAGGGAAAGGGTTAGGTTTAGGGTTAGGTTTAGGGCTAATGTTAGAGTTAGGGTTAGCGTTAGGGATAGCTTTAGGCCTGGGTTAGAGTTAGGGTTAGCATTAGGGTTAGGGTTATGTTTAGGCATAGGGTTAGGTTTAGATCTAAATTCAGCGGTAAAGTTAGGGTTAGGGCTAGGATTAGGTTTAGGGTTATGGTTATGGTTAGGGTTAGGGTTAGGTTAAGGGTTATGTCTAGGTTTAGGGTTTGGGTTTGGGTTAGGTTTAGAGCTGGGTTTAGAGTTATGGTTAGGGTTAGTTTTACGGTTTGGGCAATGGTTAGGGATAGGGTTATGTTTAGGTTTAGAACTATGGTTAGTTTTAGTGTTAGGCTTAGGGTTACGGCTAGGGATAGGTTTAGGTTTAGGGCTAGGTTTAGGTTTAGGCTTAGGATTAGGTCTAAGTTTAGGTTTAGGTTTAGGGCTAGGGTTAGGGTTAGGTTTAGGGGTAGTGATTGAGATAAGTTTAGGGTTAGGGTTAGGGCTAGGTTTAGGGTTAGGTTTTGGGTTAGGGTTAGGGCTAAGGTTAGGGTTAAGGTTAGGGTTTGGGTTACGGTTTGGGTTAGGGTTATTGTTAGGGCTAGTTTTATGGTAAGGGTTAGGTCTAGTGTTAGGGTTAGTATTAGGTTTAGGGGAAGGGTTAGGGCTAATTTTAGGGTTAGGGTTAGGTTTAGGGTTAGCATTAGGTTGAAGTTTAGGGCTAGTGTTAGGGTTAGGGTTAGGTTTGCTTTAGGGTTAGTGCTAAGGTTAGGGTTAGGGTTAGGGTTAGGGCTATGGCTAGGTTTAGCGTTAGGTTTAGGGTTAGGGATAGTGTTAGGTTTAGGTTTAGGGTTACCACTAGGGTCAGGGCTAGGGCTACGGCCTAGGGATAGGGCTTGGGTTTGGGTTAGGGTTAAGTTTAGTTTTAGGGTTAGGGCTAGGGTTTGTGTTAGTGCTAGTGTTTGGGCTAGTGTTAGGTTTAGGCTTAGGGTTAGGGATAGGGTTAGAGCTGGGTTTATGTTTAGGGTTAGGTGTAGGGTTAAGTTTAGGGCCAGGGTTAGGTTAGGGATAGGGTTAGAGCTAGTGTTAGGGTTAGGTTTCTTTTTAAGACAAGGGTTAGTGTTAGGTTTAGGGTTAGAGCTAGGGTTAGGGTTAGGGTTAGTGTTAGAGCTAGAGTTAGGTTTAGGGATAGGGATAGGTAGAGGGTTACGGCTTGTGTGAGATTTAGGGTTAGGTTTAGGTTTAGGGTTAGGGCTAAGTTTAGGGTTAGGGTTAGCGTTAGGGTTAGGGTTAGGTCTGGGTTAGGGTTAGGGTTAGCATTATGTTTAGGGTTAGGGTTAGTTGTAAGGTTAGGGTTAGGGTTAGGGCTAAGTTTAAGGTTAGAGTTAGGGTTAGGGCTAGGATAAGGGTTAGGGTTAGGTTTAGTGTTAGGTTAGGGTTAGTGTTATGGTTAGGTTTAGGTTTAGGGTTAGTGCTAGTTTTAGGGTTTGGTTAGAGTTACGTTAATGGCTGGGGTTAGTGTTAGGGCTAGGTTTATGGTTTGGGCTAGTGTTAGGTTTAAGTTTAGGCTTATGTTAAGGTTTAGGGCTAGTGTTAGGGTTAGGGTTTGGTTTAAGATAAGGTTTATTATAAAGGTTAGAGTTAAGGTTAGGGTTAGGGCTAGGTTAAGGTGTAGGGCTAGTGTTAGGGAATGGGTTAGGTTTAGGGCTAATGTTAGAATAAGGGTTAGCATTAGGGCTAGGCTTAGGCCTGGGTTAGAGTTAGGTTTAGCATTAGGGTTAGGGTTATGTTTAGGCATTGGGTTAGGTTTAGATCTAAATTCAGCAGTAAAGTTAGGGTTAGGGTTAGGATTAGGGTTAGGGTTAGGGTTATGGTTAGGTTTAGAGTTAGGTTAAGGTTTATGTCTAAGTTTAGGGTTTGGGATTGGGTTAGGTTTAGAGCTGGGGTTTGAGTTATGGTTAGGGTTAGTTTTACGGCTTGGGCAAGGGTTAGGGATAGGGTTAGGGTTAGGTTTAGATCTATGGCTAGTGTTAGTGTTAGGTTTAAGGTTATGGCTAGGGTTAGGTTTAGGGTTAGGGCTATGTTTAGGTTTAGGCTTAGGGTTAGGTCTAAGTTTAGGTTTAGGTTTAGGGCTAGGGTTAGGGTTATGTTTAGGTTTAGGGTTAGGGCTAAGCTTAGATTTAGGGTTAGCATTAGGGTTATGTGTAGGGTCAGGGCAAAGTTTAGGGTTAGAGTTACTGTTAGGCCAAGGATTAGGTTTAGGGTTAGGGTTAGGGTTAGGGATAGGGTTAGGGTTAGGGTTAGGGTTAGGGTTAGTGTTAGGGTTAGGGCTATGTTTAGGGTTTGGTTTAGGGATAGTTTTAGGGCTTGGGTAATGGTAAGGTTTAGGGATAATGTTAGGGTTAGGGTTAGGTTTAAGGTAAGGTTTATTGCAAAGGTTAGGGTTACGTTTAGGGTTAGGTCTAAGTTTAGAGTTAGGGTTAGGGTTAGGGTTAGGGCTAGGGCTAGGGTTAGGGTTTGGGCTAGTGTTAGGGTTATGGTTAGGTTTAGGTTTAGGTTAAGGGTTAAGGTTAGTGTTAGGTTTTGAGCTATTGTTAGGGCTAGGAATAGGGATGCGACTAGGGCTAGGGCTAGGGATAGGGGTAGGCTTATGTTTAGGTTTACTCTAAGGTTAAGACTAGGTTTAAGCCTAGGACAAGGGCTAGGGCTAGTGTTAGTGTTAGGGTTATTGTTATGGTTATGGTTAGGGTTAGGGCTGGCTTTAGGGTTAGGTTAAGGGATAGGTTTTGATTTAGCTCCACGGTTAGGGTAGGTTTAGGTTAGAGCTGGGGTTAGGGTTAGGGTTAATATTAGGGATATGGTTAGGGTTAGGTGTAGTGTTTGGGTTAGGGTTAAGGATACGGTTAGGGTTAGGTTTAGGTTTAGGTTTAGGGCTAGGGTTACTGTTAGCATTAGGGATAAGGTTAGGTCTAGGTCTAGGGCTACAGATAGGGTTAGAGTTAGGGTTAGGTTTAGGGCTAGGTTTAGAGCTAGAGTTAGGGATAGGGATAGGGTTAGAGTAAAGTTTAGGGTTAGGCATAGGGCGAGGTTTAGGCTAAGGGTTAGGTTTAGTTTTAAGGGTAGGGTTAGGGCTACGGTTAGGGTTAGGTTGAGGGTTAGGGTTATGGTTATGGTTATGGCTAGGACTGAGACTAAAGCTTGTCTTAGGTTTATGGTTAGGGATAGGGCTAGTGTTAGGGCTAAGAATAGGCCTGGGTCTAGGGCCAGGGCTAAAGATAGAGTAAGGTTTAGGGTTAGGTTTATGGTTAGGGTTAGGGCTAGGGTTATGACTAGGTCAAAGGCTAAGGCTAATGCTAGGTATACAGTTAGGGTTACGGATATGTTTAGGTTTAGGGATTGTGTTAGGTTTAAAGTTAGGGGTAGGATTAGATTTAGGGCCATGTTAAGGTTAGCGTTAATGTTAGAGCTAGGGTTTGGAATAGGGTTCGGTTTTGGGCCAGGGTTAGGGTTAGGTTTAGTGTTAGACCTAGGGTTAGTTTTAGGTTTAGTGTTAGAGATAGAGTTAGGTTTAGGTTTAGGGCTAGGTTTACGGGTAGTTCTAGTGTTAGGGTTAGGGTGAGGTTTCCAGTTAGGTTTAGGGGGGATAGGGCTAGGGTTAGCGTTAAGGCTAGGGTTAGGCCTGGGTTAGCATTAGGGTTAGCATTTGGTTAGGGTTAGGGTTAGGTGTAGGGTTAGGGTTAGGGCTAAGTTTAGGGTAAGAATTAGGGTTAGGGCTAGGATGAGGGTTAGGGTTAGGGTTAGGTTTAGGGATATTGGTAGGGATAGGTTTAGGTTTAGGTTTAGGGCTAGGTTTAGGGTTAGGTTTAGGGTTAGGTTTAGGGCTAAGCTTAGGGTTAGATTTAGGGTTCGTGTTACGGTTTGGGTAAGGGTTAGTGTTAGGGCTATGGTTATGTTAAAGGTTAGGTCTAGTGTTAGGGTTAGGGTTAGGTTTAGGGTAAGGGTTAGGGCTAAGCTTAGCGTTAGTTTTAGAGTTAGCATTAGGGTTAGGGTTAGGGCTTGTGTTAGGGTTGGGCTTAGGTTTAGGTTTAGGGTTAGTGCTAAGGTTAGGGTTAGGGTTAGGGTTAGGTTTAGGGCTAGGGTTAGTGTTAGTTTTAGGTTTGGGGTATATTACGTTTAGGTTTACGGTTAGCGCTAGGGTTAGGGTTAGGTCTAGGACTACGCCTAGGGCTAGGACTGGGTTTAGGGTTAGGGTTAGGGTTAGGGTTAGCGATAGGGATTGGTTTAAAGCTTGTGTTAGTGCTAGGGTTAGGTTTAGGGTTTGGGTTAGGGCTAAGGTGGGGTTAGAGCTAGGGTTAGGGTTATGGCTCATGCTAGGGCAAGGCATAGGATTAGGGTTAGGGTAAGGTTTACGGTTAGGGTTAGGGCTAGGGTTATGGCTCGGACTAAGGATAGGTCTAGTGCTAGGATTATGATAAGAGTTAGGGATAGGGTTAGGGTTAGGCCTGGATTTAGGTTTAGGGTTTGCTGTAGGGTTAGGTTTAGGGCCAGGGTTATGTTAGGTTTAGTGTTTGAGTTAGAGTTAGGTTTAGGGTTAGGTCTAGGTTTAGTGTTAGGGATTGTGTTAGGGTTAGGGTTAGGTTTAGGGTTAGGGTTAGGGCTAAGGTTAGGGTTAGGTTTAGCGTGAGGTTTAGGGTTATGGCTGGGTTACGGTTAGGGTTAGCATTAGGGTTAGGGTTAGTGCTAGGTGTACGGTTAGGGTTAGAGTTAAGGCTAAGTTTAGGGTAAAAGGTGGGGTTAGGGCTAGGATTAGGTTTAAGTTTAGGGTTAGGGATAGGGTTAGAGTTATGGTTAAGGTTAGGGTTAGGAGTAGGTTTAGGGTTTGGGTTTGGCTTAGATTTAATGTTGGGTTTACATTTACGTTAGGTTATGGTTTAGGTTTGGGCTGGGTTAGGTTTAGGGCTTGGGATATGGTAAGTGTTAGAGCTAGTGTTAAGGTTAAGGTTAGGTTTAAGGTAAGATTTATTGCAAAGTTTAGTTGTACGGTTTGGGTTAGGGCTAAATTTAGGTTTTGGGTTAAGGCTATCGTTAGGGTTATTGCTAGGGTCAGTGTTTGGATTTGGGCTGGGTTAAGGTGAGGGTTAGCATAAGGTTAGGGCTAGGGCTGGCTTTAGGGTTAGGGTTAGGGTTAGGGTTAGGGTTAGGGCAAGGTATAGGGTTAGGTTTAGGGCTAGTGTTAATATTAGGGTTAGGGTTAGGCTTAGGGATAGGTTTACAGCAAACCTTAGGGTTAGGGTTAGGTTTAGGACTAGGTTTAGGGTTAGTGTTAGGGCTAGGGTTATGGTTAGGGTTAGGGGTAGGTTTACGCTTAGGGTTACGGTTAGGGTTAGGGCTAGGGCTAGGGCTAGGGCTAAGGCTAAGGCTAGTGCTAGGTTTATGTTTAGGGTTAGGGATAGGGTTAGGGTTAGGGCTGGGTTTAGGTTTAGGTTTAGTGGTAGGGTGAGGTTAAGGGCCAGGGTTAGATTAGGGATAGGGTAAGAGCAAGGGTTAGGATTAGGGTTCGGTTTAGGGCCAGGGTTAGGGTTAGGTTGACGGTTAGAGCTAGGGTTAGGGTTAGGGTTAGTGTTAGAGCTAGAGTTAGGTTTCAGTTTAGGCTATGTATAGGGTTACGTTTGTGTTAGTGTTAGGGTTAGGTTTAAGGTTAGGGTTAGGGCTAAGCTTAGGTTTAGTGTTAGCGTTAGGGTTAGGTTTAGGTCTGTGTTAGGGTTAGGGTTAGCATTAGGGTTAGGGTTAAGGTTAGGTTTAGGGTTAGGACTAGGGTTAGGTTTAGGGTTAGGGCTAGGTTTAGGGCTATGGTTAGGTTTATGTTTAGGGCTGGGATTAGGCTTAGGATTAGGTTTATGGCTTGGTTTAGGTTTATGTTTAGGCCTAGGGTTAGGGTTAGGTTTATGTTTAGTGTTAGAGATAGGTTTAGGGTTAGGTTTAGCGCTAGGTTTAGGGTTATGTTTAGGGTTTGGGTTAGAACCCGGTTTAGGTTTAGGGTTAGTGTTAGGGTTACTGTTAGGGTTAGGGTAAGTTTTAGGGCTATGTCTAGGGCTAGGTTTAGGGTTAATGTTACAGTTAGGGTATGGGTTAGAGCTGGAGTTAGGGTTCGGTTTAGAGTTTGTTTTAAGTTTAGGGTTAGGGCTAGGTTTAGGGTTTGGTTTAGGGTTAGGATTAGAGCTATTTTTAGGTTTAATGCAAGGGATAGGGTTATGGTTTGGGCTACGGATAGGGTTAGGTCTTGGGTTATGGTAAGGGTTAGGGCTAGTTTTAGCTTTAGGGTTAGGTTTAGGTTAAGGTTTAGTGCTAAGTTTAGCATTAGGGTAGGTTCATATTTAGTTTTAGGGCTAAGGTTAGTGTTAGGGTTAGCTTTAGGATTATTGCTAGGGTTAGTGTTAGGTTTAGGGTTTGATTTAGGTGTAGTGTTCGGGTTAGGGTTAAGTCTAGGGTTAGGTTTAGGGATAGGGTTAGGGCTAGCTTTAATGTTAGGGGTAAGGTTAGGGGTCGGGTTAGGTTTAGGGTTAGCTCTAGTATTTGGGATAAATTTAGTGTTCGGGTTAGGGTTAAGGCTGCAGTTAGATCGAGGATTAGTTTAAGGGTAAGGTTTATGGTTAGGGTTAGTTGTAGTGATGGTGTTAGGTTTAGGGCGAGTGTTAGGTTTAGGTTTTGGGTTAGGGCTATAGCTAGGGCTTGGTATAGGGCTAGTGTTACGGTTAGGGTATGGGTTAGAGCTGGAGTTAGGGTTCAGGTAAGAGATTGTTTTAAGGTTAGGGTTAGGGCTAGGTTTAGGATTTGGTTTAGGGTTAGGGTTATGCCTAGTTTTATGGTTAGTGATAGGGTTAGTGTTACAGTTTGGGCTAGGTATAGGGCTAGGGCTTGGGTTATGGTAAGGGTTAGGGCTAGGATTAGCTTTAGGGTTAGGTTTAGGTTAAGGTTTAGTGCTAAGTTTTTGGTTACGGTTAGGTTCATGGTTGGGGTTAGGGCTAAGGTAAGGGTCAGGGTTAGTGTTAGGGTTAGGATTATTGCTAGGGTTAGTGTTAATGTTAGGTTTAGGGTTAGGGTTATGTGTAGTGTTCGGGTTAGGGTTAAGTCTAGGGATAGTGTTAGGGTTAGGGCTAGATTTAGGGTTATGGTTAAGGTTAGGTGTAGGGTTAGGTTTAGGGTTAGCTCTAGTGTTTGGGATAAGTTTAGGGTAAGGGTTAGAGTTAGGGCTCTGGTTAGATGGAGCATTAGGGTTAGGGTAAGGTTTAGGGTTACGGTAAGTTGAAGAGATAGGGTTAGGGTTAGGGCGAGTGTTATGTTTAGGGTTTGGTTTTGTGTTAGGGTTAGGGCTGGGGTTAGGGTTAGGTTATTGTTAGGGTTAGTGTTAGGTGTAGTGTTTGTGTTAGGGTTAAGGCTAGGGTTAGGTTTAGGTTTAGGGTTAGCATTAAGTTTAGGTGTAGGCTTAGGTTTAGGATTAGGCCTAGGGTTAATGTTAGGGTTAGGGTTAGGGTTATGGTTAAGGCTACCTTTAGGGTTGGGGTTAGGATTAGGTTTATGGCTAGGGTTTGGGTTTGTATTAGGGCTAGGGCTATGGTTAGGGATAGGTTTAGTGCTTGGTTAGGGGTAGGGTTCTTATTTGGGTTAGGGTTAGGTTTAGGGATGGGTTTAGGATTAGGGTTAAGATTATGGTTATGGTTTGGGCTGGGTTAGGTTTAGGTCTAGGGTTATGGTAAGGGTTAGAGCTAGTGTTAGGTTTAGGGTTAGGTTTAAGGTAAGGTTTTATGCAAAGTTTAGTTTTAGGGTTAGGGTTAGGGCTAAATTAAAGTTTTGGGTTAGGTTTACGGTTAGGGTAATTGCTAGGGTCACTGTTTGGATTTGGGCTGGGTTAGGGTTAGGGTTAGGGTTAAGGTGAGGGTTAGGGCTAGGGCTAAGTTTAG
>JAQZBX010035673.1:0-24463 GCA_029593785.1 Cabassous unicinctus
CTTGATCTAATTTCTAATAAGAAATTCTTCCATTTGTATTTTGGTCTTAGCTAGATAAATTACTTGTACTTGAAATAAAAGCATACATTATATAATTTGAATTTTAGATCAAATGATGTGTCTAGTATTTTATTTCTATTTTAATTTTAAAATCTCTATACCTTCACCCTTGACAACAGAAAATAATCTAGAAAGAAAAAAATTCAGATTGATTTCTCTGCCAAAAGACATACACAGGTCTTTAAAAATCATGTTACATCATTAAGTGGATCAATATTTATTAGATGCCAACTAGCAAGTCTAATCATCTTGTATGCTAATAAAAGGAGTACCAATAATATTTAATCTTTGGAAAAAACTTATTCCAACCTCTTTTCAGCTCTCAAGAATTTTTGAAAATCATTTTCAAAAAGTTTAGAAGCATTTAATATAAAATGGTGGTAAGGAAAGTTTTGCTACAATCTTAAACATTACTGTATACATCTTTTCATTTTCTTCACCACCTTAGCCTGCTTTTATTTTTTACATTCTACTTATACATCTTACATATTACTTATCTACTTACTTAATCAGATCTATTTATCTATAATCTATCAACTACTATTTCTTGCCATTTAATGTAAGCTCTATGAGAATACATAAAATATTGCTTGGTGTAAAATAGCTACTCAAAAAGTTAAGCTAATGAATGAATTAAATTTATGTATGAAAATAAGGTTACAATTAATTGGTACCTTTTCTGGGTGTCTGTGTGTGTGAGTGTGTGTGTGTGTGAAGTGAGAGAGTGAGAGGGAAAGAAAGACAGAGAGGATATTACCTGTATTCTCTATTCTCAGGAAGGGAGAAATACAACAATAATTTGACAATATTAATTTAAAGAGGCATGAACGACTGCTCTGCCTCATCTCTCACACATAGTAATTATTAAATAACTAGTTTTGTACGCATGAATAACTGTGAAAGTAAAATAACTAACAATTTAGTTCATTTAACTGTCAACCATGATATTGGAGTGGGCAAAGTGGTTCCACTTACCTAATGAGAGATCAAAGTAAGAACTTCTAAACACAGTGAAATGAAACTTATTGGATATTACCAGATCCAATAAAACAAAAGAATTATAAACTTACACATCTTTGACTTCAAAGAAAATTTATTTAGTGTATTAAAGCAAAATATTGCTGAGCAAATATTTTTTACATTACCCTCTTTAATCATAAAGAAAAAGGGAGGGTAGTTTTTTAAGAAAACTGATTTCACTTTTTAGCAGTTTAAGCATAGCTTTTGGGGATGGGATGTAGTTCAAGTGATTTAGTGCCTGCTTCCCACATATGAGGTCCAGGGTTCATTCCCTGGTACCTCCTAAAAACAAAAACAAACAAGCAAACAAACAAACAAAATATCTAACTCTCATTGGGGAGATGTAGCTCAATGTTTGAGCACCTGCTACCCATGTACAAGGTCCTGGGTTTAATCCCTGGTACCTCCTAAAACAAAAAACAAATAACAAAAAATCATAACGTGTAACACTCCCATTAGTTTGTTTTGCTTTCTATATTAAAAAATAATATAGGGTTCTTGTCTTTATTTTATTGATTAAAATGTAAAGATATAAATTCAAATCTCTGGATCAAATTCAATATAATGTATTTTCTGAGCATTTTAATTAACATAATTTGAGTTTTTGTTATAGAAAGAATTTTGATTTTCCTCTACAAAATTATTTAATCAAGGTTTTTATAGTTTCTGTTTTGTCCTCTCTTTAAGAAAGTGTTAACTAATTTTTATTTCTTTTAAAACTCTGAATTTATAAGTTGAAATATATCAATTTTATTAGGTTTTTTCAAACAAATGCTTAATTTGTTGTATCTCCATAATAAGAGCTCTTATGCCAAAAACAAACAAACAAAACCCCTTCCATTTGTTTTAACTGGTTTGAGATTGAATATAGAAAGGTATTTTTAATAATTTAATATTAACATTGTATATAATCATATCATTTACAAAGAATCTAATTTTCATGATCCGTATTTTACATCCTCTTGCAAATTATTTGATCAAGTAAAGCAATTAAGAAAGTGTTCTTTTTCTGCTGCACTAAAAGGTAATTGTTTAATTTTAAATCACAACAGAATATTTTGTTCTTCCAAATATTGTTTCTGTTTGTAGAAGTAATAATTTTATTTTTTCTATTTGTACTTTTCAATATACTAAGAAATAATAATGAAATTATTTTAAGATGTTATTTTACAGACAGAGAATTCAAAATATTAGATGTATCTTCTAGTAACTAGGGACTGCCTTTGGTTGAAATTTCTGAATGGGAAAATTCACGCAGACACTGGATAATGGAAGGTAGTGAAAAATTAAAAAGAAGTTTTCATTGCTAGAAAAGAGAAAGAAAGCCTCCCACATCTGTGTTTTCCTTTAATACACATAGAGTGACCTAACCTTCTACAAAATATGAGTGAATTTTTGTACCAAGTGAGAAAATAAAGAAAGTATTCCCTAACCTTGCTATTTAGTTCATTTTGTTAAATGACTTACAGTGACAGATAAGGCATTGTTCATTATGTTATCCTCAGAGGAAAATATTGCCTAAAATCAGGGAAACCTTTATACTATTTCTATGTTTTTATCTTCTCAACCTGAGCCATTCCTTTATGAGCAGTAAGATGGGCAGCTCTTACTTCGGTAGAAAATGTCCATTTGATATTAGCTCCAGAAAGTTCTAAAATGAGCCACAGAAGGATTCTAATTAAGTCATTGTCAAGGCTATGTTTTACTTTAAGCATAACTTCCTTTCAGTTACTATGCCAACTACTGTATTATCCATCCTAACTCATTAGTGATATTTATACAATGGCCACTACATTTTAGGATTCCTGAAATATTTATTGAGTTTCTTTTTGTGCTAGATATTGAAGATAAGCAGAAAACAAAACAGACCAACTCCTTTCCCTTATGGAGCTCTCATCTAATTAAATTAATAACACATACAAAATAAAATGATTTCAGCAATAGCACAATCACTAATTCCACCATTTCGCTCCAATTACCAAGTAATATCTATTTCTAAATTTTAAATTGGAATTGAAAAAGTAGTATCACAAATCTGTTCTGGAAAAATCTAAGTCTCCAAAATACCTTTTCCCCCTTCTTCACTTTGATACAAAGACTGGAAGAAATCCCAAATCAAAACAGCTTTGGGCCAAAAACATTTTTTGAAAAACACACATAACTCTAGAAAAGGCAAGGGAGTAGTTGAGTTGCAGCACCAAATGGAACTAGGGCCTAATCGTGCTCAGAAATCTTCCTCACATCATCTCTTGTCTCTGCTTCCCTTTGCTTATCGGCTTCATTTTCTCAGGCAAGCTTCCAACAGATGTCAGGAAACATGGCCACTAGTACAAACTGATCAGGTTTGCCCCTAGAAAACATAATTGGTTTCTTAGTTTGGGAAACCAGTTTAATCTAGGTATGGTGAGATTAAAACCCCTGGATCAATCAACAGGTTCCAAGGGAATGATAATTTTAAAAGTGATGATTATCATTTGAAACATAACTGCAGATGGAAAATTAATGAGTTCTGGAAGAATTGAGGTGACAGATGCCTAGAGGCCATAGGTCTATTATACCCAGACAGAAGAAATCTAGGTGATTTAGACCATCTATCGTGTAGCTTTAGTTTGTAGTTCATTCTTTATAATGACTGGGGTACCACTGGAATATCCAAACTCAGATTTATCAAATTTATCCAAAAGGGCTCCTCTTTTGTGTCTCTCTTTTTTCTAATGATCAAACATCAAAGCTATAGACCTTAACTCTCCATTTCAAGTTGCTGCAGCAATTTCATTTCTTAAGTCAAATAATATTTTTCCTAATATTTTTCAGATACTTTACCTGAGAAAACAAGATGGAAAACAGGGAAATTCACCTTAGTTTCATATCAAAGTTTTTACCAGTTCATGACAGTTAACTAGATTCTATGACTTGAGATGTTGAAATCAGAGAAGAGAAATCATCAGGAGACTAAGTTAACTCGTTCCTATCTGCAAATTTGCAGTGATAACAAGTGCTTTGGTGACAACATCTCCCCTTAATGGTCCTTCTGAATATTTGAAACCCTTCAATTTCCATTTTCTTTTATAACAGCTCCAATTCATGAATCAAATTGCAGAAATGAACTCTGTCCGCAGACATAGAATCTATTCTCTATTATGAGCAGGACACCCCAAATTTAGGACAAGCCATATTTAACATTCTGGTCTTACTCTACTCCCATATCATGTATTCTGTCTGCATTGCTTCAATCCCAGTGGAAGCTCAAGACATTTTTAGAATATATGTTATTGAGTGCTTAGCTGCCTTCTCTTCCCAAATTCCTTAGGGGCATAAAGTCAGCCTCTTAGGAAAAACTTCTCTCTTCCTTGAACGTTTATACCAGCTAGAGAATCATCATTACAGATTTCCGAACTGAAATTGCTGTTTTGATGCTTTCAGATTCTGTATTACAGGCCCAGTCAGAAACAGTATATACTTAGCCATGCAGTCCTTCCTAAAACATTGCCTTCTTTCAGTGTTTGAGTTTTCCAGGTCTTAAATAAGTTGCACAACATCAGCGACTGCATAAACACTCCTTATTTACCTTTTCTTTTACTATAAGCAATAAGATGGGATTTCAGTGTTTATTTTCCCCCTGTTGTTCCTCTATTCATTTAAAGTAAACACAGCTGTTAAAGATATTATTTTTTTAAACTTGATTCTCAGTTTTTCTTTATTCCAGCTCTCCCACTTTTTGCTGGATCAGAGCACCTAACTCTCTGTACTTACAGGTAAATATATTTATTTTCTTTTATGAAATACTTTTTAAAGAGTACTCCAAATGTTGCTTTCTGATGTTTTATATTGTGACAGATATGGGGTAGTTCATGTCCTTTGAGAAACAGACCAAGAAGGGATTAGATGTGCATGAGATTTGTGGGAACCTGTGAGGGAAATGGAGAGGGAACCAGAGAAGCCTGTGATTGCTGTAACACCTTGATGTGGATCTGAACTTTTGGAGGAGATAACAAAAGATTGGATAAAAAAACGTTCTAGGCATGGGGTGGCGGGGAGGGGAGGAGGGAAAGTGTCTAAAGCTACTTGCTTTTACAGCTTGTTTGTGTCTTTGAGCACTGCTCAAGTTTGATCTCAGATATACCATTTTCATCTTATGATGAAAAGCTGCTGGGCATGGCTGATTTTATGACTTGATAGATCTGCTAGATTCCAGCTGATAATAGGAAATCCCATGTACATGTCTATTTGTTGTTCCGCAGGCAAGCATATTATGGCTACCAGGTCTCAGTAACAAGTTAGTAATTGTTCCCCAATGAGCACATAATTCTCTGTTGCAGATGGCATGAACTTATTCTAGGGGCCTGTGCTGAGTCTTTCACTGAGGCATTTTCCCCACAAGTGACACTTTTGGCATGACAGCATCTGCTGGATCATGTGGCCCATAAGGAAAAGCTACTTTGACTACAGCCTCTGCTTGCTGCCAAGTCCTTTCTTCTTCTGGGCCAAATGTAAAATTGGCAATGTTCATGTCGCAGTACTATCCTTGATACAGAATATGTTGCCTCTAAAACTCAGAGAGACTGGCTGTGTGCTGTGCTTCCTTCTTTGTGTTAAGGTAAGGTACAGAAATATGATTTCACTTTGGAGGGGATATCCTGGCAAGTGCCTGTCCATCAGACCCACAAAATATTTCACTCAAGTGGCAGGTTCCTCAATCTTCCTTGAGTTTATCTAAGTTCTGGAACACATATGTCTTACTAAGGCCTCCTGTGTACCATTCAACTCCAGTTTGCTTTGTCTAATCAGCATGATGTCAGCTATGTAATGGACCAATGTGGTATTCTGTGTCATATCCAGAAAGTCCAGGTTGCTTCATAAAGTATTATGGCAGAGTGTGGGAAAATTAACATAACTCTAGGCAAAACTGTAAGCAAATAATTCTATCCATGCCACGGGAATATGAACTATTTCTAATCTTCTTTTTAAATTGGAACAGAATAAAACACATTCACCAAATCAGTGGCTATATAACATGTACCTGAGTCTTTATTTATCGGCTTAGCAATGATACCATATTCTGCACAGAAGTTGTGATCTGGGTTACAATGGAATTAAGTCTGCCATAAGCTACAGTCATTCTCCAGGAGTCATACAGTTTCTGCACAGGTTGTAATGGCAAATTAAAAGGAGATATGATAGAGACCACTACCCCTGTATATAAAATAGGTCTTTAATGGTTACATAAATATTTGTGCTCCACCCCTAATTGGGATGCAATGTTGATTTTTTATTTACTTTCTTGAAGGAGATGGGAGTGAGGGGCAGTTTCAGAGGTTTTGTTTTGACTGGACTTTTGCCACTATGTTAGCCTTGCAGCTCAGTGTAGGGTTTAATCCAATTGTCTAATTCTAAACCATCTGAATTCTACCTATATGCCTCAGAACTGGGGAAATTATTAGTGGATGGGTTCATTGACCAAGTGGACCCACTGTAAGCCAGAATTAAGTCAGATTTCATTTATTGCTTAGTCACCAAAATTCCCACTGTAACAGGGGTGCCACAATGAGCATCCATTTCATCTCAGAACCCTGTGTTCAATAGTTTTCAAAATGTCTAATTATTGTCCTTTCCAGATTGTGCAGTCA
Organism: Cabassous unicinctus; assembly: GCA_029593785.1. Classification (NCBI taxonomy): domain Eukaryota; kingdom Metazoa; phylum Chordata; class Mammalia; order Cingulata; family Chlamyphoridae; genus Cabassous; species Cabassous unicinctus. The sequence goes on from JAQZBX010035673.1 coordinate 6,708, forward strand.
ATGGAAATTTATAGATTTCTTTGGATAAGAACTAGAGGAAGTCACCATCATATACAGTTGCTGCAGGGTTGTAACATATTTCTACCTAGAGACCCAACCATCAATAGAGTCAATGGATTACAGAACTGAAAATTGGCTAAGGACTGGGAACTGAGCAAAGGATCATGAATTTTTTATTGAGGCAACCACCTTCAGTTCCCTACTCCTCTTTTCTTGCCATTTTTTTTTGCTGTTGATGTTAACCAGCACCACTGTTGACTGCCCCATGAGACACCAGGTTCTAGTAACCATCTCCACAATCCCTGTCCCTCCAATCTTGTTTGTTTTTATGGTAATTGCAGCCTCCAGATTTGTGGTTGCTAAGTGCTACTTATTCTTTATTAGTTTGGGGCCTCATGGATATTGAGAGTCCAGCTCTGTGATAATCTATTCCACTGTCATACCTGGCCTGCAGTGAGAACCATCATGGAACTTCCTTCACCACACATTTTTGAGAGTCCCAGTGAATGGTGTGTCCTTTTGGCCTTCCCAGGGAACGTAATTCTCTGCCAGTTTTCCTGGCCTCAAAGAACATTCTAATCTACCATGCAGACTTCCCTCATCCTCTCTATTACTTTCCTTACTGACTGGGTAGGGCAGCTGTATCTACTCTCTTCATTGTTAGCCAGCACTTTTCCCTTGCCTCTTAGAGCCAGCGTATCAGAGAATTTGACCCATCCTCTAAGGTTTTTTTACAGCTTGTTAAATACCATATCCCATGACATAAGTCCCAAGTTAATGAGCTTTTACCTATCTATTTTTATATACTAGCACCCTTGACCAAGCATAGTCAATATCCAATACTTGGAATACACTCATGATTCCTGCCAGTACATTCTACTTAATATTCACTGGTTCTTTGATGGATGAATTCTTTCTTCCTTATCAAGCCCAGCATTTCCTTTGGTGGGTTATGCTGGGATTTAAATTTATTTATCAAGGTTGCAGCCAGTAGAAAAGGTAGACCAGTCCCTGTTAGTAACAACTGTTGCCTTGAAGGTTAGGGAACTCTGCAGTATCTTCCAGCACATTAAATATGCCAGTCCTTACTGGGGAGGAGTGAACCACTTCTGCAAAATCTTAAGTTTCAGTACGATTTGCAGGGCTAACCCCCTCACAGACAACCTTCCAAATGTCCCCATTTCTTGTTCCAGGATCCCAGATTTTCCAAAAGTGTTCTTTGACTCTAATTTGTCTTGTACAAGCATTTAAATACTTATCAATTCTGCAGCTCTAACTATTTGCTATTCTATTTTGTGCTTAACTGTGTTGTAAGCTACCAAAGTGGCCCTTTGAATCTTAAATGTAGCCTTTATTTGCCATTAATAGCCCTAAATTTCTTATCTTCCTGCAGAGTGTCCATACAATTCAAGAGCAAGCAGCTACCTATACTACCCTACTTTTCGAATGCCTGATGCACTGCTCTTGTAAGGACACCACTCCTCTCATCTGTGACATTTCCCAGGGTACCTCCAGTGAAATCTTTAGCAATTAGACTGCCATTGTTTGTCTGTGACTACCCATGCCACATGGATACTACTTAGGATATAATACTCTTTGCCCATCAGGTGACAAGTAAGCGGTACAGAATACAGCCTCTTTGCTCACACCATGTCTGTGACATTTCCCATTAAGGAGGAAAATGTCTCCTCATTGGCTGGAGGAGGTCAGAAGAGCAGTCAAACCATGATGCAGGTCTGACTCCTGTGGAGAAAAGAGGGAAGGGGGAAAGATTGGAAGGGGAAAAAATCTTAGACTGTGGTATAATTATGAGGAAGTTATAGCAAAACCAATGGTGAATCCTCAAGTCAAAATCAAGGTGAGAAATGTACCATGCTTCCTAGGAATGGGTTGGCTTTAGTAATCTTGACAAAGACAGTCATTTTTGGAAGCATCTTGGCGGAAGTCCGACCTTGCATGTGCAGTGATGAATTTCAGAGCACACCAAACAGGGACATCAGCCAATTAAATTGCCTGCAGTCAAAGTTCTGATAAGCGCATCTGCATGAAAACACCTAGGACCCGAGCTCATTTCATGCCTATAAGTTTGGCAGTGTTACAAGATTCTGAACTTTGAAGAGCCCCACTCTTGGCTTAATGCTCTTCTGTTGCTGTCTTAAAATTTATAATAATTTTTAAAGAAGCGGCCTACCTTTTCATATTGCACTGGGCCCTACAAATTATGCAGATTTTCCTCCCTGAGTATCACTCATATTCCAATAAAATCTTCCCATTTCATGCTCAAGAGTGGAATATTGCCATGCAGGAATTAAATTGCAATTATCAATCCAACATTTAACTCAAACGTATACTTGGTATATTATGATTTTGCAAATGTGCTTTTGTACTTTCATATCCTCAATAAATTCCCTTATACTCAACTCTATAAACTCTGTTTCTTTTTTTTTAAATTTTTAAAACAATTTATTGAAGTATATCATTCATACATGAACAAACATAAACAATAAGTGTTCAGTTAACATTGTGAATTACAAAACAAACATGCATAACATCATACAGAGCTCCCACACATCACCCCACCACAAATACTTTGCACTGTTGTGAAACATGTTAAAAAATTATGAAAGATCATCGTCACAGTATTACTACTAACTATCGTCTGTATCTTACTCCCCTATACATTTTTTGTTTAGGGATTTATTTATTTATTTACTTTTACTCCTTTTAATCCCTCTGCCCCCACATTTTTGCTGTTTTTGTGTCCATTCGCTGGGCAACTCTCTTTGTTGGTTTCCTGCCCTTTCTTCTCATCCTTCTCCTCCTGTCTTCACTGGGATTTGATCCTTGGAACCTCCGATGTGGGAAAGAGGAATCCTACTGCCTGCATCTCGGCTTTCCCTTGTGTCACTCTCCTGTTATGTCATCATCCTGCTGTGTGGCTCACGGGGCCTGATGGCACACCCATGTGTGGGGCCTGGGAGGCTCACCCGCTCACGGGCCTGGAGGCACACCTATGCACAGGGCCTGGGGAGCTCACTCATTTGCAGGTCCTGACTGTGCACCCATGCATGGGGCCTGGCAGCCTGAGCACCTTTTATGTTTTTCTTTTTTTAATTTTTACTGGGAGGTCCTGGGGATCAAACCCAGGTCCCTCCATATGGGAGACGGATGCCCAATCATTTGAGCCACATCCATCCCCCTGCTATATCTCTTAAGGTTGATCAAAGATACCTGGAGTTACAGTCATTTCCCATACAGGATGGTCATATAATAAATCAGGCTTAGTTTATGACCAACATTCTGAAAACCAGACCTAGGGAGAAAAACTAGATCTGGGGACACATGCAGGGATTCTAATAAAGCGAATGTTTAGCCTACCCTGATTATCACAAAATAAGGTCTGCAAGAATATTCGCTAACTGACATGTTTCTTTATAGCTTATGTAATCCCTGTTTCCACGATTATAAACATTACTTAAATTCCATAAAAGTCTATGATTTGTGTGCTGAATATGACCTTTATTTGAATCCCAAATTTGTGGAATGCACATAATTATGTCAGTAATCAAAAATGTCATCTTCATTGGATCTTATTTTTAACTCCTATTTATAGATTTTAAGGGGTATCTTTCCAAAGTTTCTCATTACCTTATATTATCTAAAGAATTCATTTCAGTGTTTTTTCTGAGATAATTCTTTTCATACTTTGAATGCATCTTTGGGATCCAGTCAGCTTCCAAAGCAGAACAGTAAATAATATGCTTAATCCCATAGACTGTGATTTAAAAGTACCTGTTTTTATTTATTTATTTATTTATTTATTTATTTATTTACTTTATCAAGGTGTATTGCTCCAACTTTGGGTCTTAAGATAGCTAATCCTCTTCAAAAACATCTTTTTTTGTTCTTCTTAAAACAATGATTATTTTTTCAAAGTTTCTCTTTCACAATGTTCCTCTTTAGACCACTCCTTTAAGATTATTTCATTTCCCTTTCAGTTTATTTTTTATAGCTAATATTTATTATTTCTTTTCAAAAGCTTCAGTAATGGCTTCCTTTTTCACATTCCAGTTCTAAAGTCTTTTATAATCTCAGTGAGTTTTTGTATTATTTCTAAAGTTAGAGTGTTCTTCAATCTACATTACTGATCTTTATATAAAGTGAGTCGTATATTCATACCTCCAGATCTAATAATTTATCTATAGAACATAGGTTTTCTCCTATATATTTGTTAATAAAATCTGCCATTAAGCTGTTATAGAATCCAGGGTCTAAGTGATTACAATTTGCAGTCATATTTGACACTTACCTAATGAATAAACTAGAGCTAATTCGAAAAAAAATGGTGGGAGTAAGCTGTGGGCCTGCCATCAAGGTATGACTCTCTAAGGAATTGGGTAGCAAGGTGAAGTCCAAAGTCTCTACCATCTGGAAGACATACGGAGTGGGCTGTTGCCCAGAGAAGCCCAAGCAGGGAACTTTGCATGAGCAAGAACCTCATGCAACTCCATGTTAGTGGAAACTTTTCTATCATATGCCACATTACATCAGTCTGTGATTTGGACCAATGTGGCTGGATATTATATCCACTGAACATACCCTGATCTTTTTGGAGTCATAAGTTTTTATTGAGAACAAAAAATGATATTACATGTTAAGTCAAACTGTATGTTGAGGAGAAATCAGGAAAACAAAAGCCCAACCGCCTACTTTTTTAAAAAGGATCAAAGCAAACCTTGCATCTTTGGGTGTTTGCTTCATGTTTATTCCAGTTCATTGGTTGCTCTGTTCACAGTACCTAGAGTGGATCTACCCTCAATACCATTCTCTGCCAATAACCCATAATTTTTTGAAGTCATGTTTAATCTTCTTCTAAAATTTATTTTAATATTTTCCTGCAAATTTGTACCATTTTTAAAAAAGAAATAGGAGATTAAATTAGTCTATTTGGACTCCCTTTAATCTTGGCTCATTTGCAATAGATATAACTAAAATTGCTTATGTATTTATAGCATACTGGTTTTATTATTTCAAATCATCAAAGTAATTGAAAATTTCTTCTATTTTTACATTTCCTTGGTCATTTTAGTTGATTTATTAATGTTGGGGTGTAAAATATAGCTCATAAATAAGCATATGCTCTGGAAGAGTGGAGCCCAAATGGTCATTAAAGTAACATTTGCGAAGTTGGCCCAAATGATCATTAGTAGAGATTCAACGAGTCCCTAATTAAATAAAATTTTATTTTATCTCTGATTTACAGGGTATGTTAATGCATAATCAGCAACTGCAAATGTTAATAGGAATATATAACAAGTTTCTAAAGCCCTTATGAAGATACAAATTTAAACTATTTGCTAATGACAAGAAAGATCTGAAGGTATCTGGGTTTTTATACAGGTCAATTCAATTTCTGTGAAAGTCAAATATCTGGATTAATTATAAATTTCTGTCTCTCCAAAAGCTCTAGCCTCTACTTCTAAACATGTAGTACATACTTAACTGTCTTACATTCATTCATTGTGCATTTTTTTTACCCCTGAATTTCTATTTTAGGGGATTTTATAATTAATATGCTTTAGGTATAGAAACTAAATTGTATTTAATAATTTAAAAAGTTATCACTGAAATAAAGTAATTCCAGAAATATAAGCCAAAATTTACCAACCTGTAATTCTGTATGAGGGAAAAACATCATAATAACTGAAATTTTGAAATTTTGAAAGAACCTGGAATAGGCAGTGCTTTGATATGGAAAAGGTGAAAAAAAAGTTGAAGAATCAACTTTTTTTTTAAGCTAAAATAAGTGATTTCTCCTGTTTATAATGAACAATTTTGGGTGTTAGAATTACAAAATCTAAAGGTCCCTGAGAAACTATGATTATGGTTATTATAACAGAACATATAATGGTAATAGAGCTATCAAATTATGTTGTATTTGTAATTGGTATTATCTCCATTAGCTGCATAAAACAGTATCTAGAAAATAGCAATATCTATCATGTAATAAGCACAGAATAAATGTTAGCAACAGTAGTCATTGTCAAATCATTTTCATTGGCAGGTAAGCAAAATTCAACTCAAACTTGTTTAAGAAGAAAGGACATTTATTTTCTGTTACTGAAGAGTCTCAGTATAGCTGTTTCATGTTCTACAAGATCCAGAAGACTAATGAATACATCATTGCTCAACCTGTCTTTTTTTCCATCTTTCAACCTGCCTCCTTCCAAGTCCACTAAAGTACTATAAATTCATGTAATGTGAAGCAAAAATAAAAAAAGGTAGGGGGGAATTTATTCAGTGAATGACCTCCAGAAGTACTGCTTAAGAGTATTTACAGGAAGAGTTTTTTTTTATCTAAAATAATTTATCAAATGCGCATAGATTAAGAATTCCTTTAAACAAAAACTGTATCAATTATGCTTAAATTGACAACGTGGAGAGTAATGGAACGTAGTGTGTATTTTCTGAAATTAAAAAGCCCAGCATATTATCCCATTGACTCATTCTCAGGAATAAAATTTGTGGATTGAAAATAGAAATAATATTTAGAAATATATGAAGCTGAGTTTTATTTTATGATGGTCTGAATTTTTTCTTTTCAGAAAAATAGGAGTTCTGTGATTTTTTTTTTTCTTTAGCTATAGAGTAGAGTCGACAGGAAAATAACACAGTGTGGATCTTTGAAGAAAGTTCAGGAATTGGGCATAAAGGAGGAAAACTAGCAAGGGATACAATTTTTAAGACCTATGGTAAATTCCATTTTCATTGAAGTTTAGGGAGTAGAGAATATTGTGGATATTTTGTTTCAACATGAATATGTTTTTATTGCCTTCTGTTAATGCAACAGAAAAAGATAACATTTCCCCCCAAAAAATCACCATTTCAAGGATTATTGGCTTGTAAATTGGTCCTAAATAACATAGCTTTCCAAATTCCCCTACAATGTTACTATATTCCCTATGTTTAAAAAATGTCCTTAGTGTCCATTACTGGGTTCAAAATATCCCTTCTTTTTAGTGTGACATTTAAAAACTAACATGTGATGATTTTATTTAAAATTGTATTTGTTTTGCATAGTCATCCAGAGTTCCTTTTCATAGCTCTGTAATCATTGAGATAATATGTAATTTTCAAATGTCACTTTTATTCATAGAGTGCTATAATGAAATTCTCAGTTTTCAAATCCATTCATAGCTGCATTTTTTTCCTTGGATTTGAAGAGTTCTCTAAGAAATATGAGTGTCTCTTTTCACTAGCAAAAAATTAATCATTAAAAATCCCTGAATAAAGATGAAAAAATACTCTTAAGTACTGAGTCAACATGAGTAAAGCATTATGTCATTATGAAAATAATATCATATATTTGTATAGAGCTTTATAGTTTATGAGGAGCTGTCATTTACTTTAAATCGTTTGATCTCTGTAATAACTATACATAAGTAAAGGCATTTTTGATTATATGTCACAGACATATTAAAACCACGTTAGCCTAAGAATTTAGAGGAATTTATTATGGAGGGCCTCAGCTGACTCTTAGGAATCAGAGGACAAAAGTGTGGTTGTGAAACAAATACAGAAATCAATTTAAAAGTTCTGCCTCTCTCAGTCTTTTGTCCCTGTTCCTTCCTTGCACTCTCCTTTGAGGTCCCTTCCTCCTCTCTTCCTATTTTTTCTCTGCAGTCTAGTTTTACACATTTCTCAGATCAGCATGTTAGAAGCTTTATAACTTAGAATAGAGGCAACAAAAGAAAGACTTCTCTTTTTCAGTTGCCTTTCCAAATGTCTGACGCATTTTCAGGGCCAGTTTTCAAGAGATTTCCGCTCCTACAATCTGTTTCAAAAAACCAGGGAGATAAGCAGAAATTAAGGGCAGTTCCAAGAAAGAGAGCATATTTTCTGGAGAAATGAGGGACAAAATAATGCACATTCACTACAAATACTTAAAGATAATATGAATATTATTATTCCAAATTTATAAATGAGAAACGAATGAATAAAACACAAAGAGGTTGATTGATGATTTCTTTTCAAAAAAGAATTTAGAGTAAAATATTGAATAATAGTGTTGAAAGCAGGCATCCTTTCTTGTTCCTGAACTTAGGGAGAAAGCTTTCTGTCTTTATCATTGAACATGACGTTACTGTGGGTTTTTCACATATCTCCTTTATCATGTTGAGGAAGTTACCTTCTAGTTCTATTTTATTGAGTGTTTTTATCAAGAAAGTGTTTTGGGTTTTGTCAAATGTCTTTTCTTTGTCAATCGAGATTATCTGTCTCCCTCTTCACCCTTCATTTTATTAATTGATGTATTATATTGATTGATTTTCTTATTTTGAACCATCTTGGTATTACTTGGATAATTCCCCCTTGATCGTAGCACATCTTTTAAAAATGTTGTTGGATTTGATTTGCCAGTATTTTCTTAAGGATATTTGCATCTATAATCATAAAGGGAATTATTCTTTAATTATTATTTGTTGTAACGTCTTTATCTGACTTTAGTATTAGGATAATGCTGGCCTTATAGAAGAGTTAGGAAGAGCTTCTGCCTCTTCAAATTTCTGGAAGAAATTGAGAAGGACTGGTATTAATTTTTCTTTGAATATTTGGTAGAACTTATCCTAAAAGCCATTTAGTTTTGGACTTTTCTTTCTTGGGAGGTTTTGCTTACTTATTCAAACTCCTTGATTATTAGAGTTCAGTCAAGATCTATTTCGTTTGAGTCAGTTATGTAAATTTTGTGTTTCTAGAAATTTGTCCATTTTTTTCCTAGTGTATATGATTTGTAGGTGTACAACAGTCCATAATATTTTCATATAACCCTAATTTCTGCAAGATCAGTGGTAATGTCCCCATTTTTATTTCTGATTTTATTTGAATTTTCTCTATTTTTCTTTGTCAGTTTAGCTTAAGTTTTGTCAAATATATTATTCTTTTCAAAGAACAACTTTTGGTTCTATTGATGCTCTCAGTTGTTTTTCTATTCTCTACTTCATTTATTTCTGCTCTAATCTTTATTATTTCATTCTTTCTGCTAAATGTAGGCTTAGTTTGTTCTTCCTTTACTATTTCCTCAAGATATGAATTTAGATTATTGGTTTGAGATTTCTTCTTTTTGAATGTAAGTGTTTTACAGATATAAATTTTCTTCAAAGCTCTGTCTTTTCTGCAGCTTACAAATTTTGGTATAATGTCTTTTTATTTCCATTCATCTCTAAGAATTTTTTTGGTTCCCTATGTGATTTTTTTTACCCCATTTTTAAGTGTGTATTGTTTAATTTCCACATATCTGTGGATTTTCCAATTTCCCTTCTTTTGAAAGTGAAGATGCTTTGTATAATTTCAATGTTTTTACATTTATTGGGGCTATTTTGTGTCCTAATATATATTTATATCCTGGAAAATGATCCATGTATCTTAAAGAGGACCAAGTATTCTGTTGTTGAGTAGAGTATTTTGTATATATATTCAGGTCTCATTGGCAGTATTGTTCAAGTATTGATATTGTTCAAGTCCTCTATTTCCTTATTGGTCTTCTGTCTAGATGTTCTATCCATTATTGAAAGGGATGCCTTGGATTTTCCAACTATTATTGTAGAATTATATCTCCCTCAATTCTGCAATTTTTGCTTCTTATATTTTGGAACTGTTTTATTAAGTACATAAATATTTGTGTTTGTTGTAACTTCTTGATTGATTGACCCTTTTATTGATGTGCCTTTGTCCTGTGTAGCAGTTAAATAAAAAACTTGTAAGTTTTTTACTTAAAGTCTATTATGCCTGATAATAGTATAAAAACTCCAACTTATTTTTGGTTGCTATTTTCATGGTGTACTTTCTTTCCATCTTTTCATGCCAAACCTTTTTTTTTTCAGTGCCTTTGGGTCCAATATGCACATCTTGTAAACAGGGTAGAGTTGGATCATGCTTTTGTATCATTTTTTTTTTCTAATTTCTGCCTTTTGATTACTGAGTTTAGTCCATTTAAATTAAAACTAATTCCTGATAAAGCAGACTTTCTTCAGCCATATAGCCAGTTTTTAACAAATCAATCTTATTGATACATATTAATAAAAAATAAATCCATCCAAAGTGTACAATCAGTGGTATTTGGTGTAATCACATATTTGTGCATTCATCACTTCAATCATTATTAGAGCACTTTCATTATTCCAGTGTGCTGAAAGTTTGTTTAATATTTAGAATATTTGAACCAATAATCATATATAAACTTGGACTTTATGTTTTTCTTTTTCAGAACAATTTTTTTTCAGATTTCGTTCTCAGTTGATTTTGGATTTTCTAAACAGAAGCTGGTTTGATCAGAGCTAGAATCTCAGCTCCTATCACTATAATGACAAAAAGAATCTGCCAGAAACCAACACACTGTTGGGGCTGGAATCAGGAAACTTTTCTTTTCTTCATCTCTTGAACTCGTCAATTACTCAACTTCTGATCTCTTTCCAATGACTCTTACTAGCAGAATCCAAGGAGAAGCCAAGTGGCAAGAGACCTGGATATGTAATTTTCATATTTCAAATACAGTGGCACAAAGCAAAATACATAAGCATGGGTGTGAGGCTGAGCGCCACCAGGTTAATAACCAGAACTGGCCTTATTTTTTCCTGGATTAAATTCCGCCATGGTTTGCCTCTACTGTTAATTTTTTTTTTTTTTTCAGAAAACCAAACATTATTTATTTAATAGTTGTTTCAAAGTTACTTCTATTTTCTAGCTTATTGTTGCTTATTTATCCTTGTATTATTTCTTTCTGCTTGTTTTTGGCATTTGTATTTATTTAGCATTGAAGTTGGAAATTTATTTCACTTACTAACTGGTTATTGACATGGGTGTTTTGATACAATGAATTTCTTCTTAAAACTGACTCAGTTATATTAAATATTTGAATATATGGGTATTTTGAAATTTTCATTATTTTCTAGAAATTCTTCAACATTATTTCACCTTTCCTTTTTACCTCAGAGGTGTTTTGAGTGGAAAAAACACAAAATAAAACATATTTGGAAGTTTTCATGTGAAAATTTTTATTTTACTTCCTAGTTTATTTTATTCTGGCAAGAGAATGTTACATGAATATGTTTAAAAATGCATCCGGTTTTTATTTGTGTCTTTTTATAGGGTGAATATTTGTTGAAAGAAGTTATATTCTTTATAATGAAGGTTTGATATATATTTTTAAGATCTACCTTTTCATTTTATATTGTTTAGTGCTTTCATACCCATTAAAAACTTTTACCCACTTGATCTGGCTTGGATTGAGTGAGGAATTTTATTTCCTATGTGTGCCTTTCTATATTTCAACTCATAATGATTCCTGCTAAACTATTTTTTGCATAGCTGTTAATAGCTATTATAATTATGTTGTGCTTTAAGGCCTATAGATTCTTTGTGTCACTTAGAACTTTTGGCCCAGAAATTTACTCTGAAGATCACAAGTATAGCTCTCCCTAATCTTTGCCTGGAATTATTTTATCCATCCTTTTACTTTTAATCCTTCTGATCATATTTGTAAGCATCTTATAACCAAAATGCAGTTGAATTTTGCTTTGCTAAATATTCTGAAGATGAATTAAGCCAATAGCAAGCTTCATCCTCATGCAACATTTATTGCTTCTCTATTATGAAAAATTTTTATCCTGTACCATCTTCCTACCTTCTGCTCCACTTTGTTCTAGCATCTAATTTTATTCAATAAAAACTCTTCTTTAGAGTTCTGTATTAGTCAGCCAAAGGGGTGCTGATGCAAAGTACCAGAAAACTGTTGGCTTTTATAAAGGGTATTTATTTGGGGTAGAAGCATACAGCACAAGGCCATAAAGTGTAATTTTCTTCCCTCACCAAAGTCTGTTGCCACGTGTTGGTGCAAGATGGCTGCTAGTCTCTGCGAGGGTTTAGGCTTCCTCTTCCCTCTTAAGGATCCACGGTCCTAGCTTCCTCTGATCTCAGCTGTTATGGGGCATAAGGCTTGTCTCGTTCTGGGCACAGCTGCTCTGCTCTCTCCACAAGGACAGCTGTAAAATATCAGGCAAATGGCTCAACTCTCTTCCCAGGGCTCCAGCATCAAAATTAAGCTCTCACATTTGCCATGTCCTTTCCTGTGTGGGCGTCTGTGCACCAAGGGGGCAGGGACTCAAAATCCTTCTGAGGCAAAGCCCTAATCTTAAATGGATCAAGTAAAAGTGAAACCTCTGAATTTAATACAAAGAGTATCGTGTCCAGAGGAACAGACAAGTTTACAAACATAATCAATATTTCTTTTTGGAATTCATCAATAATGTCAAACTGCTACAAGGTCTATATTCTTAAGTATAATTAGGCTTATTCAAAAATTTAAAAAATTTAATTATGTTATATGAAACTCACATTTCTCTATGAGGTAATCAAGAAGCTTATATTTACCTGTTCTTTCTATTTTACCTTTTTGTTAATTTTATTATATCAACATCATCTCAGGATTTAAACATTAGACTAAGTATACCAGTAATCCTATGGCTTCCACAGTCATTTCTTAGGTGGATGAAGCTCTTAATCACATTTAGGTTCATGGGGGAGAGTCAGTTCTTAGTAGCATGATATTTTCTGAATTTTTGCTTTTTAAAAATATTTTCTATAGCTTCAATAATTGAAGGAGAGGTGAGCTAGATATAAATTCCTTGCTTCATACATCTCTGCTTGAATATCATATATATGTTGCTCATTTGATTTTTTTTGCTTTGAATATTGCTGATGATATGTTTAATGCCTCCATGCATTTCTTTCCCTTTAAGTGACCCAATCATTTTGCCAGGAAGAGAACATTTAAGTGAATTAAAATAAATTTAAAGTAGTTAAATTGAAGTAAAAGTATATATATCTTTATATGCACACACATATAAACACATATGCATTTAATATTTAGATATACTTATGCAATAATATGTTCAAAAACCCAAAAGTGAAAATAAACAATATAAACAAAGTTATCCCTTCATACAAGACTTTAAACCCCACTGTTTAGGTATAACTACTTTTTAAAATTTTTTCATTTTTATTTTTTTAACAACTCTATTTAATTGATACATATTAATGAAACATAAACCCATCCAAAGTATACAATCAATGGTATTTGGTATAATCACACAGTTGTGCATTCATCACTTCAATCATTATTAGAGCATTTTCATTATTCTAATAACAATAATAAAAAAAACAAAAAACAAACAAACTCATCATCTCTCAATCTTTCTATGCTTCCCCTGTCATATATAGATGCTATGCTGTTTCCATATCTTTAGTTTATTTGTATTTATATTTTGTAAAAAAAAATCTTATATTTGCAATATTCTACATATTCTTATTTCATATGAGGTTTCACTATGTTATACAGAAAAAAAAAACCTAAAAATAAAGTAAAATTAAAGGATTGGGACATTCAAAAAAATGGGAAAAAACAAAAAACATTAAAAAATAAAAAATAAATTATTATTATTCTTTCCTTTTATCACTGCATTATCGGGTGACCAGTCTGTACCATGGCACCTTCCCTCTCTCACTCCTCAGTGTCTCCCAAATTTTCATTTAATTTTCAAAGAAGTTTTAGGTCACAGCAAAGTCACACACAGAATACTAAAGACTCTCATATACCCAACCTCCTTCCCCTTTCCTCACCCCATCTTAAAATCTTTTTTTATGTGGATGGTAGCATTGTTACAACTGTTATACAGATAGTAAAACATAGCTACTAAAGATTGTCAATGGTTTACAGTATAGTTTACAATTTAGATGGTACAGTTTAATAATTTTTGATAATATTTACCATGTCCTGTGTCCATCACTGTAAGGTAATGAAAAACATTTCTCCTGACCACTAAATATCCCTTGTTTGAACTTTTCTGTTCCTTCCTCCCCATCCCCCTGAGGCACATGACACTCCCCTGTCTTGACTCATTGGATGACAAGATTCATAGTTACATGCAACAAGAGGTCTTGACATGCTGATTATCCTCTCCTATTAAGATCCACCCTTGCGCCTAAGAGACACCCAGCTGTCTGTTTCTTGGTGATTCGGTCCTCCCAAAAAGGGGGGTCCATCTCCTTCCCACTCACCATGTGGGTCTCCACTCCCCGACAAAACACATTATGAGAAGATAAACACCCACACACTCCCCAGAAGCCTACTCCAGATGCACCTATTCCTGAATGCCCCCCCCACCCTACACCCCAAACCAGTGACACTACCTTGTCATATTGCCATAAGCGCATTCCCACTCCTGCACTTTCAACATCATACCCACAAATCCCATGTTCACCTAATCCCCTTCCATCTCTCCCCCCAGTATCCTGGGTATTCCAACTCACCCTTCCTAATCTACCCACCTGTCAACCCTGCACCACCAAAGCCAGTAATATCACTACCCATCTGTCCTATCCTTCAATATGCAACTATACTCTATCACTTTACCATAGATTATGTCCATATGGGTGATGGCTCACAACACTCTCTTCTCTTTCTCTCCCTTGTTAACCTATCTTTCAGACAATGGTTCTCAGAGACTGTTCTCTTTCCTCAATTCAAATCAGTGAAGTCACATACTGTTCATCCTTCAATGCCTGGCTTGCTTCACTCAACATAAGGTGTTCAAGATTCATCCATGTTATTCCGTGTGTTAGCACTTTATTTCTTCTTACAGCTAAGTAATATTCCATTGTATTTATGTACCACATTTTGCTTATCCATTCATCTGTTGATGGGCACCGGGGCTGATTCCAACTTTTGGCAATTGTGAACAATGCCACTATGAACATTGGTGTGCACATATCTGTTCATGTCTTTGCTTTCAATTCTTCTGGGTATATACCCAGGAGTGGAATCACTGGATCATATGGAAGATCTATTGTTAGATTTCTGAGGAACCGCCAAAATGTCCTCCAAAATGGCTGGACCATTCCACAATCCCACCAGGAGTGGATGAGTGTTCCTGTTCCTCCACATCCACTCCAAAACTTATAGTCTGCTGTTTTTTTCATAGCTGCCATTCTGATGGGTGTAAGATGGTATCTCCTTGTAGTTTTTATTTGCATTTCCCTAATAGCTAGCGATATCGAGCATTTTTTCATGTGCTTTTTAGCCATTTGTATTTCTTCCTTGGAGAAGTGTCTTTTCAGGTCACTTGCCCATTTTTTAAATGGGTTGTTTATCTTTTTATTTTCGAGGTATAGGATTTCTTTACATATGCAGGATATTAGGCTCCTATCAGATATATGGTTGCCAAATATTTTCTCCCATTGGGTAGGCTGCCTTTTTATTTACTTAATAACATCCTTTGAGGTGCAGAAGTTTTAAATTTTGAGGAGATCCCATTTATCTATTTTTTCTCTTGCTGCTTGTGCTTTGGGTGTGAAGTTCATGAAACCATTTCCTATTACAAGTTCCTGTAGATGCTTCCCTACATTATCTTCCAAGGTCTTTACGGTTTTTGCTCTTATATTTAAATCTTTGATCCATCTGGAGTTGATTTTTGTATAAGGTGTAAGATGGTGTTCCTCTATCATTCTTTTGGATATGGATATCCAGTTCTCCAGGCACCACTTGTTAAAGAGGCCATTCTCTCCCAACTGAGTGGGCTTGGTGGCCTTGTCAAATATCAGATGACTGTATATGTGAGAATCTATATCAGAACTCTTAATTCGGTTCCATTGGTCAGTATGTCTATCCTTGTGCCACTACCATGCAGTTTTGAGCACTGTAGCTATGTAGTATGTTTTAAAGTCAGGTAATGTGATACCTCCAACTTCATTTTTCTATTTCAATATGCCTTTGGCAATTCGGGGCCTCTTACCTTTCCAAATATAATTTGTAGTTAGTTTTTCAAGTTCCTTAAAAAATACAGTGTTGATTTTTATTGGGATTGCATTAAATCTGCAGATTAGTTTGGGTAGGATAGACATCTTGATGATGTTTAGTCTTCCTATCCATGAAAAGGGAATATTCTTCCATTTATTTAAGTTTTCTTTGATTTCCTTTAATAGTGTTGTGTAGATTTCTGTATATAAGTCCTTCATATCTTTAGTTAAATTTATTCCTAGGTATTTGATTCTTTTAGTTACTATTGTAAATGGTATCTTTTTCTTGATTTCCTCCTCAGATTGCTCATTATTGGTGTACAGAAATGCTACTGATTTTTGAGCATTGATCTTATAGCTTGCAACATTACTGAACTCCTTCATAAGTTCTAGAAGTTTTGTTGTAGATTTCTCAGCACTTTCTATGTATAGGATCATGTCATCTGCAAATAATGAAATTTTTACTTCTTCTTTTTCAATGTGGATGCCTTTTATATCTTTTTCTTGCCTCAGTGCTCTAGCAAGTACTTCTAAGACAATGTTAAATAGGAATGGTGATAGTGGGCATCCTTGTCTTGTTCCCTATCTCAGAGGGAAGGCTTTTAGCATTTCACCATTGAAGATGATGTTAGCTTTGGGTTTTTGGCTTTCTCAGAAAGTTGCCTTCTATTTCTATCTTTTTCAGTGTTTTTATCAGGAAAGAGTGATGTATTTTGTTGAATGCTTTTTCTGCATCTACAGAGATGATCATGTGATTTTTTTCTTTCAATCTGTTTATGTGGTGTATTACATTGATTGATTTTCTTTTATTGAACCATCCTTGCATACCCGGGATGAAACCCACTTGGTCATGGTGTATAATGCTTTTGATATGTTGTTGAATGCGATTAGCAAGTATTTTGTTGAGGATTTTAGTATCTAGGTTCATTAGAGAAATTGGTCTGTAATTTTCCTTTCTTGTGGTATCTTTGGTTTTGGTATTAGGGTAATTTTGGCATTGTAGAATGAGTTAGGCAATAGTCCTTCTACTTCTGTGTTTTGGAAGAGCTTAAGCAGATTTGGTGTTAGCTCTTTCCAGAATGTTTGGTAGAATTCAGTTGTGAAGCCATCTGCTTCTGGGCTCTTCTTAGTTGGGAGGTTTTTGATGTCTAAGTCTGTTACTTTACTTGTAATTGGACTGTTGAGTCCATCAATTTCTTCTTTCATCAATGTAGGTTGTTTGTGAGTTTCTAGAAACTTGTCCATTTCCTCTAAATTATCATTCTTGTTGGCATATAATTTTTCAAATTATCCTCTTATGATACTCTTTATTTCTGTGTGGTCAGTAGTGATATCCCCTTGCTCATTCCTTATTTTGTGTATTTGCATGTGTTATCTCTTTTTCTTTGTTAGTCTGGCTAAGGGTTTGTCAATTTCATTGATTTTCTCGAAGAACCAGCTTTTGGTTTTGTTTATTTTTTCTAGTATTTTCTTATTCTCTATTTCATTTAGTTCTGCTCTAATCTTTGTTATTTCCTTCTTTATACTTCCTTTAGGTTTAGTTAGTTGTTGTTTTTCCAGTTCCTCCAAGTGTGCAATTTTTTGTCTATCTGTTCTACCATCTGTTTGATTTCAGATGTATTGTTCTCCACATCACTAATTCTTTCTTCTGCCTGTTCAAATCTGCTGTTATGTGAATCCAACATCCTTTTCATTTCTTGGATTGTGCCATTGATCACCATCATATCTGTTATCTTTTTATGTATGTTTACAATTTCTTCAGTATGTTCTCCCAGCGTCTTCTTAATATCTTTAATCTCTTCCTTCCCTTCATTGATTTGGTCCATGATATTTGTTTGGAAAGCTTTGATTAGTTGTTCGAAGTTCTGCATCTCTTCCTGGTTTTTAGTTTGTTCATTGGACTGGTCCAT
>JAQZBX010035674.1:0-24476 GCA_029593785.1 Cabassous unicinctus
CAAATGGAGCAGAAGTAGGCCCTAACACAGATCATATAAGTGATAAATGAAATAGAGAATAGAAAATAAAAATTTTGAATGAACAAAACCAATGATTGATTCCTTGAAAGGATCCTTAAATTAATAAATGTTTACGTAGTCTGACAATAAACAAAAACTGCTAAAATCAGAAATGATATTACTACTAATCCCACAGAAAGAAACAGGTTTATGAGGAGATACTATGAACAATTTTATGGCAACAAGCTAGATAATCTAGATGAAATGGAAAAATTCCTACAAACACACAAACTGCAGACACTGACTTAATTAGATACAGAATATCTCAAAATACCAAGAACAATTAAAGAGATTGGATTAGTGAAAAATCCATTCATATGACTCCTGGGGATGGGCATCCCTGGCACCAAGGGATTGTTACCAAGCACCAACTAGTTATGTATTTAGAAAAAGACCTTGACCAAAATGGGGAAATATTAAATACAAATGAGTTTTTATGGCTAAGAGATTTCAAAGTGAGTCAGGAGGTCTTTACATAAGTTACATTTATGCACATCTCAGCAGGATCTCATTGACTGACACAGGAAACAGTGACTCAAGCAGAGGATCTCTTGAGGGCTCTGGAAATATCTAGACACTATAGGCAGGGAACACAGTGTCAGGAATTTGGCACCCTATCAGTGGGCCTTACCTTGGACTATATGTTCCCCAGTGTATCATAGTTGAACTCATAATTCCCCTACACATGGCTCTCCTGCCCCTCTTATTTGAACCTATAATTAGCACTGTACTCATTAAATATATGTACCACAAACTTAAATCTTCAGTTTGTTCATATGCTGGTTGAGCTCTGAATCTCAGAATTGTTGCAACACCTACTCTCCAGTTCACCAGACTCACCCAGGCCAACTAACAAAATGAGGATGATGGACAATGCCCATCCCAAAAAACAGGGTGTCCCTACAAGTGCAAGCAAGACAGTTCGACCCATCTACCCCATGGGATCTAAGTCCCCTCTTAATCAGAAACAGATTGGGCATCACCATCCTAAAATCCTTAAGATTGATATGAATAAACATAAGGGGGGAATGCAAATATGTACTACAGTAGACATCCTATTAATATTGATTTGCCACAGAAAAAGTAATTCCTTTTTCCAAGGTCATGTAGTATTTACAGAATAACTTAGAGGAAGTTGTATTTCCTAAATATGGTGTAGTCCCTCAAAATTATTCTCGCTTAATATCTCTGGACAATCCAGTGTCTACCTGTTCCAGGGGGGATGAATACAGCTCCTTTCTATGTGGGAGTCATGTGATATTCCAAAAAATGTAATGTCAGACTCTCCAAGAAATCTCAATATGTTCCTCTGACTTATAATTTTATTATATTCTGGCCTGTTATTTCATATTAGAAAAAAATAATTATGTAACATCCTTTTTGTATGTAGTGATGCAGTAATGCCTGATTTGTTACATACCTGCAAGACTGAGATTTCCATTGCAACCTTATGCAAACATGCAGGCATACCCCAAGTTATTTACCATGAAACTGAGGACTAGATTTACTTAGTTACTGCAAATTAACCTTCTGTGGCTCTAATTAATCTTTTACTATTGCCTAACAGTAAAAAAAAAAAAAAAAAAGTTAATAATACTGAAGAAATTGTGGTAGCCATCAAGTGACTCTAGAAACAACATATATGCCCTGAAGCCAATTATTATTTTCATTTATTGTTTAAAATTAATGAGATATTCACAAAAATGATCTTTAAATAACATGAGATAAATTACTTATGGACCAGTATCTGTGGTTAAATGTAAATTAATAGTAACCCTAAATAAAATTATTTTTGGTGAAGTTTTCCAGGTATTCACCCATCTCCACTATCATCCTATGTTCAGTGTTTAATTACATCTTAATGAAAACTCTCCTGAAACACAAACATTTTTTATTTTCTAGCAATCCTCATTGTTTGTTACATTTCAAGTTTCATAGGAAGTCAAAATGTATTGGTTTAATTCAGTTTAATATATTAATTGTTAAAAAAACTTTTGGGAAACAAATATGATTTTGATTAAAGCTTCTAACTCAAATGGGGTAATTATCTGATTAATTCATCCTCACTTTTAGTTGAACAACTTTTGGTCCCATACTAAAAATAACTTGGTTGGTTGTTGACAATATATGGATATAGATTATTTAAATAATTTTGCAATCAAGTCTACAACTGGAAACCATAAGAAACAATACAAGTGGCCATGGAAATGCAATTAAGAGATGACAAAATAGGGAGGAATCAATTTCCCTAAGTATTAATTATGGGAAATCTTATGCTCATGTAATGACAGCATAGTCCCCCCATTAATTTAATGTGATCATAGCAGCAAAGAAGTTTATGCATTTTGGCCCTACACATTCTTAGATGTACAAATGAAGACAACATTTTTAGATGTTTAAACTTGAATCCAGGACTTAAACACAGTTTGACTCCTCAGATGAGTTAACTGGTTAAATATGTCAAATGATGAAAAGTCCAGTAAGCTGTTGCCCTGTAATACGGAAATAGGGCAAGCTTGGGTGTACATGGGTGTGTCTACTTGTGTGTTTATTTGTCTATTTTGTGTGAGCATGAATGTCTGTGAACACATATGTATATGAGAGATCAACTTAAATGTTAAATCATTTTGTAAATTATAAACAAGTACATATTTAATTCATTACTAAATAAATAGAAGGAGCATGAATTTTGGTGTCTTTCAAATTTGTGGTCCAAATTAGAAGTAATTTTGCAGTTTCAGAAAGCAACAATTATTACCCACTATAACATATGGATTTTATTTTTACCTTCCTTCAGTAACCACTCTGACTTTCCATCCTTTCCATTTGGAAGTATCATTGCTAGCATTATTTCTTTCTACTGGTAAGTATTTTCTCTGGAATATTATTCTAACATTGACTTTTTTTTCTGTTAATATATGTTACAAAATGTAAATAAAGTCTGATCTAGAAGCATTACCATGCTCTTGACTAGGCCAGTATACAAAAGGCATATGTAAAGGCTTCCTGATGTACAAGATGGTGGTGTAAGATGCTCCAAGGTGCTGTCTCCTCAGTGAATCATTGAAAAAACAGTGAAATCTGGTATAACCATCTTCCTCAGAATTCCAAAAGAAATTGTTAAAGTGTAGCAGTAACTGGATGAGTGCCTATTCAAGAAAATGAAGCTTTAAAAATGCTAGAACCGCAGAATTGAATTTTGGAAATCTTTGTAAATGAATAGAAATTGTGAAAGCACATTATGGTGTTGGTAACTAGCAGAGCTATTATATGGGTATGACAATGGTTGCAAGGGAAAACCTCAGGTCATGTATATTACTAGAACGAAAGCTAAAAACTGTAACATGGGACTGGATAAGATAGTAAAACCTCATGAAAAACATGAATATTGTGATATTGCATATATAAGACTGTTCTTACAAAATATAAATACAAATGTACTAGAGAGAAGGAAAAGGAATAGCAGCTATCTATGACAGGGGAAACTGAAGTACTATAAGAAAATTATCATTAAGAATTGTGAATTCATAAGCCTTCTAATCAATAGTCACTGCTGTTTTAGCCTAGAATTGTGAAAGATTAACTTGTCCTTTGTCCTTTGGAATGTTATAACGCTGCTATGCAGGCAATCCCATCATCCATTAGCCACCCCCCCCAAAAAAAAAAATGTTTAGAAGGAGCAAGTCACCAAACATGATATTTACACATCCTGTTTGTATCGCACATAAAGCTAAAAGCTGAATACCTTTATGTTCCTGTTCAGTGTACCATAAATAGAATAGAACAAAGACCCCTCAAGACACCGTATCTCTCCTGTGGAAGGCTGGCCACCTCCCACCAGATGGATTCGGTTACTTTTAATGAGGTCATTCCTCATGAGTTGCAAGACTCATTGGAGTTCTGAGGCTTGGAACACCTTAAAAGGGATGGTCCCCAAGGTGCCAGTCAGAGCTTCACCCAAGAAGGGATGCCCTGCCTAGGAACGTTTTTCCAATTGGGGCTTTGATCAGCCACAAGGGGGACCCCAAGTATGTGAGAGTTCAGATGTTTAGTTTTCCCCTGATTTGGTGAGTGGTTGTATATACTTTCATTCTTTCCTATGTCTTTAATTAAGTACTATTCTTTTTTGTGATTGCTCAATTGTTATAATCATTTAATATAACCTGAAACTCATTTGACCGAATAAATCTGCCTTTGCATAGCATTTAGAGTTTCTGCCTCTTCCTTAGTAGAACACTACCATACCAAGGAACTGAGAGAGTCCATACATTTACTTTTAGTAGTTTAATGGTCTTGGCTTTTATATTTAGATCTTTGATCCATTTTGAGTTGATTCTTGCATAAGGAGTGAGATGGGGGGCCTCTCAATCTTTTGGTTATGGATATCAATTTCTCTCAGAACCAGTTGTTGAAGAGAAAGTTTTGTTTCATTATCAAGGACTTGGTAGATTTGTGAAAAATCAATTGGCCTTAGAGCTTGGGATTTATTTCTGGACTCTCAAATCTATTCCACTGATCAATATGCCTATATTGATGTCAATACAATGCTCTTCTGAAAACTATAGTTTTGTAGTATGCTCCAAGGTCAGGCAGTGAAAGTTCTCCCACATTGCTCTTTTTTTTTTCCAGAATACTATTGGGTATTTGGGTGTAATTTACCTCCTAAATAAATTTGGTGATTGAATTTTCTTTTTCTGGAAATTAGGTTGTCGGAATTTTCATTGGTATTACATTGAATCTATAAATCCGTTTGGGTAGGAATGGCATCTTCATGATATTTAACCTTCCAGTCCATGAACATGGAATATCTTACCATTTGTTTATGTCTTTGTTGATTTTTTTTTAGCATTGTTTTGTAATTTTCTGAATAAAGGTCCTATACTTCTTTGGTTAAATTAATTCCAATGTACTTGAAATTTTTTGTTGCTTTTTTAAGTGGAAATTTTTCCTTACTTCCTCCTTTGATTGTTCAATTCTATTGTATGTAAACATTACTGATTTTTGTATATTGATTTTGTATCCCACCACATTGCTGAAATTATTAGCTAAAGTAGCTTTGTCATAGGCATTTTAGAATTCTTAAAATATAGATTTATGTCTTCCATGAATAGTGCGAGTTTTATTTCCTCTTTTCCTATTTGGATGCCTTTTATTTTTATTGTATAATTGCTCCAGCTATAACTTCTAGCATAATATTGGAAAACAGTAGAGCCACAGGGCATCCTTATCTTATTCCCAATCTTATTGAGAAAGCTTTCAATTATTTTCTATTGAGTATGATGCTGTCTGTGAATTTTTGATCTATGCCTTCTATCATATTGAAGATTTTACCTTCTATTCCTAAATTTGGAAGTGTTTTTATCAAGAAAGATTGTGGAATTATTTATTGGCATCTTCTCTCTATTTTCTTAGTCTAGCAAAGGGTTTCTCAATTTTGTTGACCTTCTCAAAGAGCCAACTATTGGATTTGTTGATTCTCTCTGTTGTTTTAATTCACAATTTCATTTATTTCTGATCTGATCTGATCTATTTTTTTTCCTTCAAATTGGTTTGGGATTAACTTGTCTTCCTTTTTCTAGTTCCTCCAAGTGTGTAGTTACGTCTTAATGTTAACTCTGTCTTCTTTCTAAATATAAGCATTGAGCACTACAAATTTCCCTCCCAGCACTGCCTTTGTGGTGTACAATAGGTTTTGATATGTTGTGTACTCATTTTCATTTGTCTCAAGATATTTACTAAATTGTCTTGCAATTTCTTTTTTGACCCACTGATTATTGAAGAGTGTGTAGTTTAGTCTGCATATACTTAAGAACTTTCCCTTTTTCCATCCATTATTGTTGTTTCTTGGGATAGGATTTGTCCATCATGATCTCCTTATCAGCTGTCCTGGGTGAGTCTGTTTTCTGGAGAATAGGTGCTGCAACAACCTTGAAATTCAGGGCTCAACTGGCACACAGAAAGACCTAAGATCTAAGTCTCCAGGACATACACCCATCAAGTATGGTGCCAATTATAGGCACAAACAAAAGGTGCATGAAAGCCATGTGTAGAGAATCTACAAATGAGCCCAACTCTATCATACTGGGGAACATAAACTCCAAAGTAAGGCACACTGACAGGGTGCTGAATTCTTGAACATGTCTGCCCTGCTTATAGTTTCTGTATCATTCTAGAGCCCTCAGGTGCCCTGCTATTTGAGGCATTGTTTATGGCAGTCAATGAGATGCTGCTGAGACTTGCATAATTGTATCTTCTAGAATGACGTCTCGACTCACTTTGAAATCTCTTATTCATGGAAACTTGTTTGTATTTACCATTTCCCCCTTTTTGTCAAGGTCTTTTTCCAGATGTATTGTTAGTTTGGGCTTGGCAACAATCCCTAAATGACAGGGAGGCTCATCCCTGGGAGCCATGTCCCACAACAAGGGGAAGGTAGTGCATTTAAATGCTGAGTTTGGCTTAGAGGAGGCCACATTTGAGCAAAGAGGAGGCTTTCAGGTGGTAACTCTCAGACAGTATATAATGCTAAGATAAGTTTCAATTTCACAAGAAAAGGTTGACAAGTACAATCACCAGTATCAAGGGCTTGGCATAATTGTCTGTCTTCTTTCACTAGGTACTGACTTGCACTCAGGGGATTCTTGTTGTCCTATTAGAGATTGTAGCAGAAAGGAATGAATTCCAGGAGAGAAATGTAATATTCTTTCAGTTATTGTGTAGATCTCCACCCACTGAGACAATGCCCCTTGATCACTTGAACATATTCATATGCCTTAGAGGCATACCACAGGTGAAACACTTCCCAAGCACCCCCACAGCACTGACACCCTACACCAAAAATCCTCCCCTACCACTGTTGTTCCCTTTCTGTGATCCAAAGCCTCTCCACAAATGAAGCCAATAAAATAACCAAATAAAATTAATAAGAAACTGAAAAAATAATTTTAAAAATAAGCAATAAAATACACAAAAAGTTTAAAAATTGAAATAAAATTTTTTTCAGCATTGTGTCTTTCAACACTGTAAGATCTGTTGTCTTGTATGTACAGTGAACTTTTTTTCCATATATTTCCCCAACATTTCAGTCTTTCTATTATATCTTCAAAGAAGTTTCAGGATACAGAAAAGTGACCTAGAGAATATAGGGGATTCCCATATACCCAATGCCCTCATTCTTTGACCCTCTCCCCTATTAATATTATTTTACATGTGGATGGTACATTTGTTAAACTTGATGTACAAATATTGAAGCAATGCTATTAAGCACCCTAAAAGATTTACATTATGGTTTACATTTTGGATCATACACATTTATAGGTTTTGATGAAATTTGAAGTGGCCTGTATCCATTTTGCTAGATCATGCTGAACAAATCTAATGCCCTGAAAATGCCCTATATTCCATCTATTCTATTGTTCACATCCACTCCACTTGGAATGTATGGTAACCAATAAGTTTCATTATTTGAAGAATATAATTCATAGTTACTTGGAGTAATATTGAGATCATGACATATTGGTCTGTTTTCTTATATTAGGCACTGTCTATGTTCTTGAGGGATTCTTGTCCCTCTATTTGAGAACTTAGCAAGATGCCCCAGGATGGAAGTTTTATATTTTCTTGTTTTTGTGGGACTCCTCCTGCTGATATAACACACTATGACAAGAAGAACACTTACATATTCCATAGAAGCCTGCCCCAGGTGTGCCATGTCACATATACCCTCACCCCCATCCAGTGCCCTACACCAGTAACACTTCCCTGCCATATTTGCCAAAAGAAAGTTCCCAACATTGTAGTTTTAACCACAGGCCTGCAAATCCCCAGAGTAAACCTGTTCCTTCCCCTGACTCTCCCCCGAGTTCTATGAATAGGCCAGCCCAAAACCCACCCTAAACTCCCTCATAGACCATCATCTCTGAACCCAATCACATCACTGCACCATGTCATGTTCATTCAATGCAAAACCACAACCACCCATCTTATCATAGAATTTGCCCATATGGACATCTGCTCACCACCCTCTTCTCCCTTTCTGTCTCCTGTAAACCTATAGGCTATAGAACTGTGAGTCTGCTCAATTTCCTTAATTCATATCAGTAAGGTCATGTAATATTTGACCTTCAGTTCCTGACTAAATACATTCAGCATAAGTTCCTCAAGATTCATCCATGGTATCTTGTGTGTTAATACTGCATTCCTTCTTAAAGATGAGTAATATTCAATTGTATGCATATACCACAGATTGCTTATCCATTCAACTGTTGATGGACATTAGGGTTACTTCCAACTTTTGGCAATAGTGAATAATACTGCTATGATTATTGATGTGCATAATTCTGTTCCTGTCCATGCTTTCGATTTTTCTAGGTATATAGCATGTGGTGGGATTGCTGGATCATATGGCAGTTGTATAGTTAGCTTCCTGAGGATATGGCAAACTCTCCTTCACAATTGTTGCACCATTCTACATTCCCACCAGCAGTGGATAAGTGTTCTCATTCCTCTACATCCTTTCCAACACTTGTAATCCTCTTTCTTAATTGCTGTCAGTTTTATGGGTGTAAGATGGTATCTCATTGAAGTTTTGATTTGCATTTCCCTAATAGCTAGTGATGTTGAGCATTTTTTTCATTTGCTTTTTAGCCATTTGTATTTCTTCCTTGGAGAAGTGTCTATTCAAATCACTTTCACATTTTTAAAATGAGTTGTTTGTCTTTTTATTTTCAAGAAGTAGAATTTATTTATGTATGCTGGATATTAGGTCCCTAGTGGATAGATGTTTCCCAAATGTTTTCTCCCATTGAGTAGGATGCCTTTTCACTTTCTTGACACACAAGAAGTGTCAAGCACAAAAGTTTTAATTTTGAATAAGTCCCATTTATCTATTTTTCCTTTCATTGCTCATGCTTTAGGTGTAAAGTTTTGATACCATTTTCTACTATAAGATCTTGTAGATGTTTCCCTACATTCTTCCAGGAGCTTTATGATCTTGGCTTTTATATTTAAATCCTTGATCCCTCTTGAGTAATTTTTGTGTAGGGAATGAGATAGTGATCCTTTATCATTATTTTGGATATGGATATCCTATTCTCCAAGCAACATTTGTTAAAGAGGCCTTTCTGGCCCAGTGGAGTGGGCTTAGTGGCCTTGTCAGTTATCTGTTGACCATATATGTAAAGATCTATATCAGATATATCAGTTCTGTTCCAATGATCAGAAAGTCTATCATTGTGCCAAAACCATGCAGTTTTGTCCACTGTAGCTTTGTAGTATATTTTAAAATCAGTCAGTTTGACTCCTCAAATTTCATTTTTCTATTTTAGTATTTATTTGCCTATTCAGAGCCCATTTGACTTCCAAATAAATTTCATAGTTAACTTTTCCAATTCAGTAAATATGCTGGTGCAATTTTTAATGGAATTGTATTAAATCTTAAATCAGTCTGGGTAGGAAAGACATCTTAATGATTAGTCTTCCTATCAATGAATAGGGATTATTCTTCCATTTATTTAGGTCTTCTTTCATTTTCTTAAGCAATGTTGTGTAGTTTTCTGCATACAAGTCCTTTACATCTTTAGTTAAGTTTATTCCTAGGTATTTGATTCTTTTAGTTACTATTGTAAATGGAATTTTAGTTTTGATTTCCTCTTTACATTGCTTATTATTGGTGTACAGAAATGCTACCAATTTTTGCATATTGATCTTATATCCTGCCACTTTACTGAAATCATTTATCAGCTCTAGAAGCTTTGTTATATGTTTCTCATGGCTTTTTATGTATAGTATCATGTCATGCACAAACTGAAATTTTTACTTCTTCCTTTAAAATTTGAACGACTTTTAGATTTTTTCTTGTCTAAGTACTTGAGCAAGTACTTCTAAAACAATGTTAAATAACAGCAGTGACAGTGAGCATTCATGTCTTGTTCCAAATTTTAGAGAGAAAGCCTTTAGCATTTCACCATAGAATATGATGTTAGCTGTGAATTTTTCATATATATTCTTTATCTTGTTGAGGAAGTTTCTTTCTATTCCTATCCTTTGAAATGTTTTTTATCAGGAAAGGGTGCTGTACTTTGTCAACTGCTTTTTATGCATCAATAGAGATTATCATGTGAATTTTTAGATCTGTTAATGAGATGTATTATATTGATTGAATTCTTATGTTGAAACATCCTCTCATACAAGGGATGAAACACACTTGGTCAAGATGTACAATTCATTTGATGTGTTGTTGAATATAAATAGAAAGTATTTTGTTTTGGATTTTAGCATCTAAGTTCATTAGAGAGATTGTTCTATAGCTTTCCTTTCTTGTGGTATCTTTGTGTGACTTTGGCATTAGTTAGGCAATGTTCCGTTCATTTCTATTTTTTTGGAAGAGTTTAACTAGGATTGGTGTTAGTTCTATACAGAATGGTTGCTAAAATTCCCCTGTGCAGCCATCTGGTTCAAAGCTCTTCTTAGTTGGGAGATTTTTGATGACTGATTCAATTTTGTTAGTTGTGAGTGGTTTGTTGAGTTCATCAATTTCTTCTTTTCTCTGTGTAGTCTGCTTGTGTGTTTCTAGAAATTTGTCCATTTAATCCAACTTATCCTTCTTGTTGGCATAGAATTTTTCAAGGTATCCTCTCATGATGCTCTATTTCTGTGGGGTCAGTGGTGATATCCTCATCCTCATTTCTTATTTTGTGTATTTGTATCTTCTCTCTTTTTTTGTTTGTTTTTTTTTTCCTAAGTGTTTGTCAATTTTATGAATCTTCTCAAAAAACCAGGTTTTGGCTTTGTTAATTTTTTCTAGTGTTTTCTTATTTTCAATTTCATTTAGCTTTGCTCTAGTTTTTTATATTTCCTTATTTCTGCTTGCTTTGGAATAAGTTCATTTTTTTTTTTTAATTCCTGCAAGTGTGCAATTAGGGCTTTGATTGAACTCTTTCTTCTTTTTAAATATAGGCATTTATTTCTATAAATTTCCCTCTCAGCACTTTTGCTGCATCTCATAGGTTTTGATATGTTGTGCATTCATTTTCATTCATTTCAAGGTAGTTACTGAGTTCTATTGCATTTCCCTACTTTACCCATTGATTATTTTAGAATGTGTTGTTAAACTTCCATTTTTATGTGCCTAATCTGTTTCTCTGTTCCTTACTGATTTCCAGCTTCATTACATTGTGGGTCAGAGAAATTACTTTGTATAATTTCAATCTTTGTGAATTTGTTCAGAATTGTTCTTTGGCCTATCATGTGGTCTATCCTGGAGAATGATCTATGTGTGCTTGTGAAGAATGTATATCCCATTGTATTTGCATGTAATGTTCTCTATATATCTACTAAATCTAGATCTTCTAACATATTATTCCAGGTCTCTGTTTCTTTACTGATCCTCTGCTGATATGTTCTGTCTAATGGTGATAATGGTGTATTAAATTCCCTTCCTATAATTGTAGAGAAATCTATAGCTTTTCCAATGTTTGGCTCATATATTTTGAGGCATGTAAAATTGTTTTCAAACCATTCATTTGCAACCTCCTTGTGTCCCTGGATCTAAGGTGATTTTCATGTAGACAGCATATATACGGTTCATATTTTCTTCTCCATTCTGACAATCTGTGTCTCTTGGTTGGAAAGTTTAATCCAATAAAATTCAGTGTTGTTTCTGTCAAGGCATTACATTAGCCAGATAGTCTTTAAGTTTATATTACATATGTTGTTTTCTACTTCTCTTTTTACCTTCCTAATTACTCTTACCAGTAATCTTCATTCCTACACTCTGCTCCAGCCCTCTCTTCCATATTTTTTGCCTTTCAATCTGCAACACTTCCTTTGATATTTCCTGAAGGGCAGTTTTCTTGTTGAGAAACTCTCTTAATTTATGTTTATCTATGAATATTTTGAACTCTCCCTCATTTTTGAATGCCACCTTTGCTGGAAACAGCATTCTTTGCTGGAAATTATTTTTTCTTTTAGCACGCTAACTATGTCATAACACTGGATTCTTGCCTCTATGGTTTCAGTTGGGAAATCAGCACTTAATCTTATTGAGCTTCCCTTGTATGTAATGGATCTCTTTTCTCTTGCTGCTTTCAGTATTCTTTGTCTTGAACATTGGAATATTTGATAAGTATATATCTTGGAGGAGGCCTGTCAGGATTTATACTGTTTAGTGTGCACTGCACTTCCTGTATCTGTATGCACATGTCCCTCAGAAAAGTTGGGAAATATTCAGCCATTATTTCTTCCAGCACAACTTCTGTCCCTCTTCCTTCTTTTCTCCATCTGGGATGCCTATAATGCATATGGTGTGTGTTTCATGTTGCCATTCAAATCCCTAATTCTTTGCTGGATTTTTTTCTATCATTTTGTCTGTTTTACTGTCTGATTTCAGAGGTACTGTCTTCAACATCACTGATTCTTTCTTCTGCTTATTCAAATATGCTGTTATGTGCTTCCAGTGTATTTTTTGCTTCTTGCATCGTGCCATTCATCACCATCTGATCTGTAATCTTTTATGTATGTTTACAATTTCTTTGGTATATTCACCCAGTGTCTGCTTAACAACCTTTAACTTCTTTTACTTCATTATATTTATTTATATTTGTTTGCCCATCTTTCATTAGTTGTTCCACATTCAGCCCATCCTCCTGGTTTTTAGATTATCCATTAGACTGGGACATGTCTTCCTGTTTCTTAGTATTGCCTGCAAATTTTTTTTTTTTTGGTGTCTGGGCATCAGTTTATCTTCAAAGGCTTGTTTGGTTAGCTTCTCTTTCTACTCTGGGTTTTTATTTTGTTATTTTAGTGTGTGTGCGGTGAGGTTCCTTTTTGAAACTTGGTTCCTCTTATTCTATATCCTTGTAATTGTCTGTGCTCCCTTGAAAAAAATATTAGGACCTGAGAAAAAGGAAACAATAAGAAAAGAAAAAGAATAACACTAATAATAATAAAATTGTGGAAGAGGAAGCATACAAGAGCTTAGAAAGTAAATAAGTAACATAGGTAAAAAATCATTAAAAACACAAAGGGATAAGAATAAAAAAGTTGAAACAGAAAAAATGAAATGGGAAAGAAAAACAGAAAAAAGTAGAAAGAATTGAAAGGCCATAATGATTAGAAGAGAGGGGGGAAAAAAGAGAGAAAAAAAATAAAATGAAGGTGAAACAAGAAGAAGTGGAATTAAAGAAAAGCAGCAGAAAACAGAAGATAGAAAAATGATGGAAAGAAAAAAGTAAAGTAAGTAGAAAAATAAGTAAAAAAAAAAAGGCAGCAAAGAAAGGAGAAAGAACACAAATAAGAAACAAAATAACAATAAACGAAAACAACCCAGGATTACCAGCTTTCCCTTTTTGGCCTCTAAGGAGCTTCTCAGGTGGCTAGTACTCATCATTCAATCACTCTGAAGTCTGCCCTCCACAGGAGGTATATCCAGATTTTGAAAATAAAATAAAGAAAAAGGAGAACAAAAGGAACTGATAAAAAATAAAAAATAAAAATCCAAGAAGACCTAAAACAAGAAAAATATCTGTCTATACATTCTCTGTTATAAGATGCCTGCAGCTTGCACTATAACCTGGTGGATTCCTTTCTCTTAGGAGGAAATACTATAAATTGAACCAGGGATCTCCTATATGCAATGCAGGGATTCTTCCACTGAGCTATACTGCTCCTCAGTTCAAGTAGGCTTCTGAAAACTTATCTGGGTCTTCCAGCCCCCATTCCCTCAAGCAAGTTGATCTTCTAAAACTTTGCCAGTGCCAGGCTGTTTAGGTGCCTGTCTCTGTAAACTTACTGACCATTACTCTCTCTTACAGGGAGGCTGGTATGGCAGACTGCCTGATGAGATCACCTCTCCCCTCTCCCTGAGGCCACCTCAGTGTTGGTTTGGGTCTTATTTGAGATTCAAAGGGGCACAGCTGGCCAAACTCACCCAAAAGAAACCACTCTCTATCCTTCACCAGACCCCTCTTCCTCCCAGGGAAAGCTCTCAATCAATCAGTTGGCTGCTATGAGCCAAGGGTTTTACCAAGTCTTTTTGCCTTGAGGGTGATGTATATGTGTCATTTCCAGTCACAGAGGTGAGTAACTCATGACTTTCCTTTGGCTTATTTATCTGTCTCATTCCCTCCTGGATGATGCATAGCACGTTCATGTTCTATAGATTCCCAAAAAAAAAACTTCCTTGGGTAGGTTTTTGCTCTTTCTCCATTGTTTTTTATGAGTTGACCCCTGTGTATCTACTTTGACACTATCTGCACAGAAGTCTTGTTATTAGTAATATTTTGACAAGACTCTTTCAAAGTTTGTAACAAATGTTTAGAAACAATGCAAAGCATTGGTGGTGGGATGATGTATGGGAGCCCTGAATGATAAAATACAGGTTTGATTTGTAAGTTCACACCTTTTGCTATTCACTTATTGGTTATGTATGTTCAAGTATGAATGTTCAACTTCAATTAAAAAAAAACGATTTTACCCTCCCCAAAAAAGAAGTTACTATGATCAATTGTTTGCTCACATATTAGATAACCTAAATGAAACAGACAAATGCCTAGAAACATGCAAATTACCTAAAATGACTCAGAAGAAATAGAAACACACATACACACACAACCAAAAATAAAAGAGGTAAAGAGATTGGCTCAGTAATGAAAGGTCTCAATAAAGTAAAGCACAGGTCCAGATGGCTAAACTGGTGAATTTAAGATCATTCCAAGAAGAATTTATACCAATACTACTCAAATACTATGAAAAAATAAAGAGAAATGAAAATTTCTTACTTCATTCTGTAAGGCCATCATCACTTTCATAGCAAAGTTAGAGAAAGATACCACAATAAGAGAAAATTAAAGAACAATATCCAGTATTAATATATATTCAAATATCCTCACTGAAATTCTAACAAACTGAATACAATCACACACTGGAAGAACTACACACCTTGGTCAAGTTGGATTTATACCGGTTATGCAAGGATAGATCAACATAAGAAAATCAATTATTACAATATACAACATTAACAGAAACAAGGGATAAAAAATTATGATCACCACAATTGATGCACAAATGGCATTTGACAAAACCCAGAGCAATTTCTTGATGAAAACACACCAAAATCACAGAATTGAAGGAAACTATCACAAAATGATAAAGCACATATTTGGAAAACCCACAGCTAATATCATATTCAGTCTTAAAAGAATGAAACAATCTCCCTAAGAATAGAAACAAGACAAGAATGCCCACCATCACAATGTTAGTCAACATTATCTGGAAGTACTAGACAGAGCAATTTAGCAAGCAAAAGAAAATAGTCATTCAATTTTGAAAGGAAAAAGCAAAATATTCCCTCTTTGCAGATGACATGATCCCATATACAGAATACACTGAAAAATTCCCAAAAACACAATTAGCAGTAAGAGACAATGGCAGCAAAGTGGTAATGAATGACATTAAACTATAAACTCAGTGGTGTTTCTAAACATTAGTAACAACCAATATGAGGAGGAAATTTAAAAAATATCCATTTACAATATCAACTTAAAGAATCAAATATATAAGAAGATATCTATCAAGGAGTGTAAAGGAATTGTACATGAAAACACACACACACACACACACATATATATATGAATGAAATGAAAGTAAACCTAGAGAAATGGAAGTAAACTCTGTGTCCATGGAGCAGAAAACTAAATATTATTAAGATGTCAATTCTACTGAGATATAGTTATGAATTCTATGCAATTCAAATCAAATTTACAGGCATCCTGGGAGAAATAGAAAAACCAATCATCAAATTTATATGGAATTTGAAGGAATCTTGAATAGTCAAGTCATCTTGAAAAAGAATCTCCATTTTAAGGATTCACACTTCCCAATCTTAAAAATTATTACAAAGCAACAATAATTAAAACTTTGTGGTACTGACACAATGATGGGAATATAGACAAATGGAATGAAATTTTGAGTACAGAAATAAACCCTCACATGTATGGCTAATTGATCTTTTACAAGGATGCAAAATCCACTCTGTGAGGAAAGAACAGTATCTTCAACAAATGGTTTTGAGAGAGATGGATAACCATGTACAAAAGAATAGAGCTAGACTGCTACCTCACACCATATACCAAATTCAACTCACAGTGGATCACAGTACTAAATATAAGAAATAAAGCTAAAAATGTCCTGGAAGGAAACCTAGGGAAATGTCTTCTGGAGCTTGCATTAGAAAATGGTGTCTTAGACATTAAACTGAAAGCATAAGAAATAAGCAAAAAAATAGATTAAATGGTCTTCATAATTTTTAAAAAATGTGTTCAGAGAACATTCTCATGAAAGAAAAAAGACAATTAAAAAAATTGGATAAAATATTTAGAAACAACATATCCCCTAGTGTTTAAATCCAGAATATATTAAGAAATACTCACAATACTCAAAAATGAAGGCAACTCATTTTTTTAAAAATGGGAAAATATATGAATAAAGAAAGTATTCATATTACCAATAAGTATTTGAAATGATGTTCATCATTAGCAATTCAGTATATGCAAATACAAACCACGAGATACAATTTCACACCTACTAGAAAGGTTACTATTTAAAAAATAGAAAATTAGTTTTGGAAAGGCTATGAAGAAATAGGAACACTAGTACATTGTTGGTTGGAAAGTAAAATTGACTAACAAATGTAAGTAACAGATTGACATTTCCTCAGAAATTAAGCATGGGCATATTTCAGAGATGTTGTGGATTTAGCTCCAGATCATCTCGATAAAGCAAGTCATAAGATGGTTTTGTTTCCCGGGGCATATAAAAGTTATATTTTCACTATAATGTAGTCTATTAACTGAAATCACATTATGTCTAAAATCAATGTACATACCTTAATTTAAAATAATTCTTTGCTAAAAATGCTAATCATTTTCTGAGCCTTCAGTGAGTCATAATATTTTTGGTGGTGGAAGGTTTTGCACTGATATTGATGGCTGCTAACTGACCAGGGTGGTAGTTGCTGAAGATTGGGGTGGCTGCAGAATTTATTAAAATAAGACAACATTGAAGTTTGCCATAATGATTGATAATTCCTTTCATGAACAATTTCTCTTTAACATGCAATGGTATTTGACAGCATTTTACAGATGTAGACTTCCTTTCAAAATTGGAGTAAATCCTTTCAAAACCTGCTCATGCTTTCTCAACAAAGTTTATGCAATATTCTAAATTTTTTGCTTTCATTTCAACAATGTTCACAGAATCTTCACCAAGAGTAGATTTCATCTCAAAAAAATCATTTCTTTGCTCATCTATAAGAAGCAAATGTTCATCTACTCAGGTTTTATCATGAGATGGGAAAAATTCAATCTCATCTTCAAGCTCCACTTCTAATTCTAGATCTTTTTCTATGTCCACAAACCTGCAGTTACTCTGTTCACCAAGGTCTTAAAAGCTTGAAAGTTATCCATGAGAGTTGAAATCAACTTCTTCCAAACTCCTGTAGAGGTTGATATTTGACCCCTTTCCATGAACCACAGATGTTCTTATGGACATCTAGAATGGCATTTCCAGAAAAAAAAATTTAGGAGATATTGGGAATTGAACCTGGGACCTCATACATGGGAAGCAAGCGCTCAACCATTTTAGCTACATCTGCTTCCCTCCAGAAGGTTTTTAATTCATAGCCAGATACATAAGAGGAATCATTACTTTTGACAAGTCTAGCTTTACAAAATATTTCTTAAATAGTAGGACTTGAAAGTCAAAATATCTTCTAGATCCATGGTTACAGAATGGATGTTGTGTTAACAGGCATGCAAAAACATTAATCTTGTCGTTCATCTTTATCAGAGCACTTCAGTGACCAGGAGCATTGTGAATGAGCAGGGATATTTTTAATGAAATCTTTTTTCTTATCTTTCTGAGCAGTAGGCCTCAACAGTGGGCTTAATATACTCAGCAACTCATGTTGCAAACTGATTGCTCTCACCTAAACTTTCTTATTCCATTTATGGAGCACAGACAAGAGTAGATTCAAGTAATTCTTAAGGACACAACACCCCTGTAGCTGGAAGTGGCACAAACAGCCTGGACTTAGGACAAAGAGCCTAGGTGGAGTCGCTGGCTCCCTGTTCTGAATGGAGGGTGATGCAGATTCCCGGGGAAGAAGTTGGGTCTGGGAGGTTGGAAAGTGGTTTCTTTGCAGTGAGTTTAGCGAGCCAAGCCCTCCTTGAATATTGGCAGGGACCCTGACTTAACAGGGATGGGGAGAGGAATCTCCACAGGCAGGCTGTCATGCTCAGCCACCTAGGCAAAGAGAAGAATTACATCAAAAGTAGGCTGAGAAAGATTGGTGACTTAGCAGCAGGATGCCAGCAGACTGCAGTGAATCTAACCTGCCCATGGGAAAAGGGGCAGATAGACTTCTAAAAGGCTAACTAACCTAAGGATACAGGTTAGCTCAGTGGAAGAATTCCTATCAATTACATATGATATCCCTGGTTTGATTCCCAGCTGGGTTATCAGGTATCCAGATGAAACTTTATGACTGGGAAGATAAAGACATTCTCTTTGTATTAGCTTTTCTTGGATCTCTTATATATTTAAAAGGTTCCTTTTTTATTTTAATTTTGCTTATTTTACTTGCTAAAACCAAGTTTAAAACCTACAAAGGGCAGGCTGCAGGGTGATAAATTCATGAATAACAGCAGCCTGAGAAGATCTTTAGGGGTCTAAGAGAGATGGCTGTTTTTCCATGTTTCTTTCTGTTTTTTTTAGTAGTTTTTTCTTTCTCTGTTTTTTAAAGGAGTTGCTGTTGTTGTGTTTCTTGTTTGTAGTGTTTCCCCTTCCTATGTTTCTCTGATTTTTTCCCTTTTTTCTTTCATTTACCAATTTTATCTACATCCACTGATTCTTTCTTCTCTGGCATTCTTTTTATACATTCTGTTTTCTATTGTTGTTCTTTCATTCCACCTCTTTTTGTATGGTCTCCAAGTTTTCTTATTTTTATTCTACCCCTTTCCTTTTTCCTTGTTTAATTTATTTTTTACTATTTTGTTGTTGCCAGGGTGCGGCACAAAAGAAGAGTCAGATAAGTTGATGCATATGAAGAAGAGGGCTGCAGCTCACTCAGGCAAAAAACAGCCCAGAGCTCTCCGTGACCCTTTCTTTTATTTAGCTTAAAAACAATGCATAAATTCTTCCCCCCTAACCTTGCTCTCCCACTATGTTTCTCTTACTACAGCAAGCACACTGCCTACTCTGGCAGTCTACCAAGGGGCATAAGCATAAACATTGTTTCTAGCCCTAAATGCCTTAGTCTATCTTAGCTTGGTGCGTGAGAGCGCTACCTGTTCCTGTATTATTAGATAGTTTTTCTTAGGAATGCATACAGTAACTTCTTAGTGGTGGGTTCATCCCGCTCTGCTTCCTCCCACTGAAGTCTGCAGTATGCAGAGACCTTGGAGACATTTTCTAACGTGTCTCTGCCAGCAAGCATGCTTGTTGAATGCTTAACCCTTTATGCTCTGACTCTCAGCATCTTCTGTAACATCTAATCCTTTTTTGTTTTTTGTCCAGGGTGACTGTGCCTGTCTTAGGTTGCCCTCCTCTGAAGGTCTTAACCATCTCTGGCTACCAGCCAAGTAGCCATGGATAGGGTTCAAGAGTCAAGGGTTTTAAGCAGATTCCAGTTGTTGGCATGGCTGGTCTTACGAGTCCTGTTAATGCAGAACAGCAGTGCTACGCGAATGCCTCCTTTTACAGTTAAGAGTAGCAAAGCACCAATGATCACCACACTGAAGTTACTAGAGAAGAAATGATGTAAAAGGGACATTAATTTGATCCAAGTATAAACTTTTGGGCTGAGAAATTGATTAAATTGGTCAGACAAACCAGTGAGGTTTTCTAATAGATTTTTCATTTTCCTTTTTAAGACTTATTTTAAGAGTTGTTAGCCTCTAGTCCTTACTTTAGGTCCTGTCTATTGCCCAAGACTTTATTTTGTGCAATTACTCAATCTTCCTGACTCCACGTACCTTGCTTGCACGGAGTCAATGTATCTTGTCAGAAATTTCCTATACTATATACAGTCTCGAAGACTCATCTCCAGGCTCAACAAGATTTTGTGCTATACTCAATCTTGCAGACTCAATGTATCTTGCTTGCACTAGCTCAACGTCTCTTTTCCGAGATACCTCATACTATATTTAATCTCTGCTTCCTTCAGGTCTGGTAATGGGCAGAGAGTCCCGACTTTTCTCACCCCAAAGGCCACCACAAAACTTTGCCAGGATGTCCTGCCAGTCGGAGTAGGGGTTCGAGGGTCTCTCCTCACTCCCAAGATCCCAGATGGACCCACAATCGAGTGGGACCACTTAATAAAAATCAAATTTTGAAGACAGAGAGTTGGACTAGAGGTAACAATAACAGTAACAATAACAGTAATTACTATGCCACATTTGCTCGACTGTGCTTAGCTCCAAGAAAATGCTCCCATTTTGGGGTTCAATCTAAGTTTATCTGGTTCCTTGTTTCTTCCTTCATTTCCCCCTTATTTTTTAATTGTAATAGTGTAGTAGCAGATTGTTGGTGTCTTAATTGGTTAAGTTGTCATGATCTTCTGCAGATCAAACAATATAGAAAACACAATATTAATGCAATTATACATATGAACATAACAGATCTTGACAAACCATGTAACCATTGTGTAGGATGCAACTGTTTTAAACCATTTATCAACCCTTTCAAAATATGTTCACCAGTCATAACTTGCAATTGGTTTTCAAATGTTTGACATATGTTCTGTTGTAAGCATAAGATTTCTTTAGTTAAATTAGTATGATTCAGAAGATGTTTTTTCACCGAGTCCCAAGGAAACTCAGTTGCATTGTAAAGCACAGGAGTAATACAATAAGATGTTTGATTCTAATTACATTTCATTTTCATTTGTAATTTCATAGCTTGAATCTGATCTCTTAACAAAATAACAGTTTGTCTTAGATCCGCTATTTTTTCATGTATTTCTCAATCTATTTGTCTTTGAGTTCCCCATAACTGTTCTGAATTTTGTTGCCATGTTTGCACAAAGTCAGCAGTTTGAACTCTGTTGAAGGGCTATACCTGCAGTAGCTGCTGTTGCTGTTACGGCTATAATACCCATAATTACAGCTGTTAGCATTCCAACAAATCTTCTTGCCCTTTTCAGCAATCTTTTGGAGATGGAATCTAATATCCCCATAACTGGGGTCTCTTGCCCTTCTCGATTCATCTGTACTGGCAACCATACTCCAATTCTTGCTCTCTTAAGATGTAAAGACTAGAGGTATTTGGGAAACTAATAGAATTGTTAATACAAGTATATAAAGAGCATTTGTTTAAACATTTTATGGCCCCATTACTATTATTCCATACAATATTACCTAATAACAGAACATAAGGAAGCCGCACACAAGCTCTAACCCATTCAGTATTATTATGAGTAAGGGTAAAAGTATAATTAGTACTTATATTAGAAATGCGGCCCCGCCAAGAACTAATAGTGTGGAAAGCCGAGGCTAATTTCCACAGATTTGGCTGAGTGCGATGACCCATTCTGAAAGGATTAGGTAGTGTAAAGCTTCCCCCATGCCAGATAATAGAATTATTTGCATGTGTACTTATGCTTTGGTTCTCCTTACGCCATTTCAAATCAAACAGCTGGCTCTTTTCATGAGCAGAGCCTACAGGACTGCAA
Organism: Cabassous unicinctus; assembly: GCA_029593785.1. Lineage (NCBI taxonomy): Eukaryota > Metazoa > Chordata > Mammalia > Cingulata > Chlamyphoridae > Cabassous > Cabassous unicinctus. The sequence goes on from JAQZBX010035674.1 coordinate 21,788, forward strand.
TCATTTCATGGTTCTGAGCCATGACACACAGTCCATGGAAATACTGGACTGTTAGTGTACACGTAAGGAATCTGGCACATGGGAATCCCCATAGGAATAGGAATTTTATTCTAAGAAATATTGCCTTTAAATCCTTGTGTGGCAAGTGCATATTTGGAATGGTGATTATAGGTACCATTTTTTCCAATACTTAACCATAATTGATAATAAATTTTCAAACAAAGATCTTCCTCTCCAAAACATATGGGCATGCCTTCCACTCCTGTAGAGTAATTATTAATTAATTTTCCTTCCTTCTTAGGCTTTTAGAGGAAGGTGAGAATCAGTGAACCCAGAAAAATGAAAAGACTAATTAACATGAATAGGGTAGGATTTGTTCCCCCGAGTTAACAATTCTAAAAGAGATGAATTAGTAACATAAGCCTAATATGTATAATCATGTGAAGGTGCTCTACTTTCTGCTGTGGTTGTCAAGGTAAGCATAGCAAAGAATAACTGTATTAGAGTGACATTCTGCTTTTTAGAAGTTAACATCTTTTCTGCTTTTTGTGTCAGCTTCTTCGGCTTGTTCATTGTTAGGTTTCAGACGTCTGGACGGGACCCAAAGTTGGTCTCCTTTATCTATAATGATAAGAGCAAAACCTCGACCCTATATCCTAACTTAACTTTTGCCTTCTCCCATTGAATTATTATCTTTATTCTTCCACTAAACTAGTTGTCTAATACACTGATATATTTGGCTTATTGATGGCTAGAGTTTTGGATAGATATAAAATAAATGTTAATATATATATTTAGTTTAATAAGCTTATACTGAAAATTAGGGTTAGAAACATAAATAACATAACTAATTAAAAGATTAAGTCAATATTGAACAATTTTACAGAATGACAGATAAATAGAGCAGTTTCATATATATACTTATCAATATTTAGCTTTTAGCTGGGAAGTGTTGAATTGTTGAAGTAGCAGCTGACACTAAAGTTTTGGTTGACTGTGTTTAGGATTAACAAATTTGGTACTATAGATGCCAACTTGGGAGTATTTTGCTAATTCTTGAGGAAGGGGCCAGCCTCCTCAGGAAGGAACACAACACTCCTTGGGCTGTACATTTTAAGGTTTATGCATCAGTTCCTGGGAGAGTGGCCAGCTCCCCCCAGGGAGGAATACAACTCCCGTTGAAATGCACTTTATCTTTTTTAATTTGTTACAAAACATCCTTGATGTACTTACTATTTTAATTTCTAATATACTTCCTGAAATATGAAAAGTGTTAACTAGTAAGGCGTTGGTTTGTTGATTAACAAAGTTTTTTGTATGATGCTTTATTTTAGGCTTGAGTAATACTTACTAAACTTTGTCTTAAGATATTTAGTTTCAGAACTGTTCAAATTCAAAACAAGAGATTTATATATATACTTAATAAAATACCTTTATGGGTAATATATAGATTATTAAATTGCTTAAGTATGCAATGTATTGTACTGAAGTTTTGATTAGTATTTAAGTATATTATACATAATACATAACTACAGTAGATTATATAACAACAGGCATCCAATGAATAAACTTTTATTTTTTAAGTGTTTAAGATTCTTAGTAGCAATGACCTTAATTACTTTACTTTGTATAGTTTGAGGCATAGGTAAAAACAAAACATTATTTCCCATTTGGGCTGTGGGGTAATACATTAACTTGTAATTTTAATACTTGCATTGATTCTGTTGTTAATATTATAATTAGAATTGGGGCTGTTGCTTACAATGTTGAATATAAACTTGATTTATTGTTGGCTGCTTTACAGAAAGGGGAATGTGGGCTGGCTTGACCCGTCCAAGAAAAAAACAAAGAAAGCCTTGGCAAGTTTTAAAACAAAGTGATAGTGACATAACTGGATATTAACCCCTTGTAACAAACCAGCAATATTTGAGACCACTACATTTTGCAGGGGTGTTATTTTATTTTACTATAATTTACTGTTATGCAATATTTCGGCAGCCTTTAATGGCTGCTTTCTTTTTGTAACAACAATTTTAAAAGACCAAGTTATTTGAGACAGTTTGAAATAAAGGCTACTATTCAGAATTTGACTTTGAGAAAGCAGGTTTGAACATTGTGTTCCTTTTAAAAGTGAAAGACCTGTTTCTCCATGGAAACAATAAGGTTAAAGTACAAGAAGCTAGTTTGATAAAACAGACTTTCTTTATTGCATACTGATTATTTAGGAGAAAAACTTTGTAAACTTTTACTAAAACAGACTACTGACTTGAGAAACTTTGAGAAAGAATAAAACTTTAACTTTATATTATTACATTGTTTGACATTAAAGCTTTTAAATTCTTAAAGATAGACTGCTTAAATTTACTTAGCTTTGACCACAAAAATTCCTTTTCCACACACCTTCTGCACTTTCTGTATTCCTTTAGCCTTTGTCCTGCATTTTGCTCTTTCTTAATAAGCAATCATTTTATTTTAGGACAAAATTATTGTCTTTTTCCTTAAGAATAAAACCACATTTTATATACCTTCTATACTTAAGTTACTACAATGATTTTGGAAACTGTTTTCAAGCAAACTTCTGACAATGTACAATTACCATCAACATTAAACAAACTTGTTAGAATGATAATTTAAATTAGTTGCATGCAAATATAACTTTTCTTCATTTTAAATACTTAGCAGCATGTAA
>JAQZBX010035675.1:0-24479 GCA_029593785.1 Cabassous unicinctus
TTTTTTTTTAATCAAAAAAATTTTTAAACATTTTTCATTATTTTCTAATATCCCAATTATTAAATTTTATTTGTTTTTCCAAAGTACCATTTATTTTATTTCTTATGTTTAAACCTATCAATACTATTTCATTTTCCTATTAATTGAATTTGGTGATATTATTGGCCTCATTTTTAAAGATATTTTGGATCACAGAAAGGTTACAACTGTGGCAGGGAAGAATCATTTGTGTGGGATGTCAGTTATGGGGATACATGAGAGGAAGTTCACTTTGACATACATATAAGGTATTTAAATGTTTTCAAATGTTCAAGGGGCTACGTCACAGTGGCTCAAGATTCACTCAACTGAAAGAATATTGAATTATCATCCTGGGGAGCTCTGCCACATTCTCTAATGGAACTACAATAATTACCCAATTACAGGGGCAATGACAAGTCAAGAAAGATGGTACATTGATGGGCCTTTGATATTCATGACTATGTTTATAAGACTTTGCTCTTGAAAATGCAAGTTAGCCTAGTGTTGTCAGGTGTCTAAGAGTTACCTACTGAGAGCCACCATGTTCCTCAATTATGGCCTCTTACTAAGCCAAACTTAGCATATAAATGCATTACCTTCCCCTTAGCTTGGGACATGACTCCCAGGGATAAGATTCCTTGGCACCAAGGGATGACTACCAAGCACCAACTAGCAATGAAACTGGAAAAAGGCCTTGAATAAAAGGGATGAAATGTAAAGACAAATGAGTTTATATGGCTAAGAGACTTCAAAGTGAGTCAGGGGTCATTCCAGAAGAAACATTTATACACATCTCAGCAGGATCTCATAGACTCCCAAGTAGATACTATCCCATATAATGGGGCTCCTGAGGGCTCCAGAGATACCAAGGTCCTATGGTATTGGCAGACAGCTCTGGAGCTTGGTGTCTTACCAGCAGCCTCTCCCTTGAAGTTTGTGCTCCTGAGTGTGTCAGAGTTAAACTCATTTATGACTTCTCTACACTTACCTCTCCTTTCACTTTTGTTTGAACCAATAGTTTGTGCTGGAGCTGGTAGTTGTATGTTCAAGAGACTTGAATCTTTTGGCTGTCCATGTGCCAGCTGAGCCCTGAGCCTCAGGAGAATTGGAACACCTTCTCTCCAGTTCATTGGACTCACCCAGGACAGCTAACAAAGAGGTGAGGATGGACAACCACCATACCAAGATACCAAGGAACCGAGAGAGCCTATAAGAAGGTCTTAATCATCAGCCATTCAGGATCAAAGCCCCTTCTCAATTAAAGTTGGTGTGGACTTCACCATCCTAGAATCCTCAGGATGGGGAATAAAATATTGACTAGAGTGGAGTTAAAGGCATCCTACTATAGCCTTATTGTGATGCTAGCAATGGAAGAATTTATATCATTGATGTGGAGACTGTGGTCACTGGAGATGCTGAAGGAAGGGACTCAGAAAATGAGTTGTAATATGGGGGCATTTTTGGGACTTGGAATTGTCCTCAATGACATTGCATTGACAGATACAGGCCATTATATATCCTGCCACAACCCACAGAATGGAGTGGGAGAGAATGGAAACTACAATGTAAAGTATAATCCATGCCTAGTGGCAATGCTCCAAAAGTTTTCATCAATTGCAATGAATGTATCTAACTAATGAAAGAAGTTGTTAATGTGGGAAAATGTGGGAGGTGTCAGGACTGGGGCATATGGGAACCCCATACATTTTTTTTGTTTTAATTTAAAAGATACTTAGGTTACACAAATGTTACACAAAAATTGTAAGGATTCCCATATGCCTCACCTCCCACCCCTCCCACAAGCTCCCACATAAACATCCTTCATAAGAGTGGCACTCAATTGCAATAGATATACACATCTTGGGGCCTTGCCACTAAGCATGGATCATAGTTCACACTGTAGACCACACTCTCTCCCACACAGTTCTGCATGTTATATGATGATATAAAATGGCCTATATCTGTCTTTGCAATGCCACCCAGAATAATTCCCAAGTCCTGAATAAACCCCTTTATTACATCTGCTTTTCCCTCTCCCTGGCCCCAAAGTGTCTGGAGGCCACTGTCTCCATATCAATGCTGCAATTATCTCCATTTCATGAATCACAATATGTCTATAACAGAATACCAGCAAGTCCACTCCAGACCTCAGGTCTTCCCCCAATCCTGAGAAATCTGAGATGGTGGTGTCCACTCAACCTCCAACTGCGAGGGGGCTTATTTCCCATGGATAATATGGATGGGATTATCCTGCCCACAACTGCAGACTCTCTCCATTCCCTGGGATGGCCGTTGTCCATCATCATCTCCCCACCAGGTGTCCAGGGAGAGTCCATTGATCTGTAGAGTAGGAATTACAGCTCCACCAAGATTCTGGGCCCAGCTGACACATGTATAGCCCAAAGACTCCAGTCTCTGGAAGTATGATTACAAACTCTGGCACCACATATAGGTTTGAATAGAAGGGACAGATGGACCATGTGCAGGGAAGACATATTTGGGCCCAACTCTGTCACTCTCAGAAGCAAGGATTTCAAAGTAGGGCCCACTGATAAGTCATGAAACTCTGGGGCTATCTGCCCTGATATAGGACCTGGGTATCTCCAGAGCCATGAGGAGCCCCTCTGTTTCGGGTAATATCCACATTGGAAGCCTATGAGTTCTATTGAGATGTACATAAGCATTACCTCTGGGATGACCTCCTGACTCCCTTTGTAGTCTCTTAGCCATATGAACTCATTTGTCTTTACCTTTTCCACCTATTATTCGAGGTCTTTTTCCAGTCATATTGCCCATTGGCACTTGTTAGTAATCCCTCATTGCTAGGGAGGCTTATGCCCAAGATTCATGTCCCATGGTGCGAGGAGGTTAATTCATTCATATACTGAGTTTGGCTTAGAAAGAGGCCAAATTTGTGCAACAAGGAGGCTCTCAGGAGGCAATCCTTAGGTACCCCATTACAATAGGCTAGGTTTCAATTTCAAGAGCAAAGACTCATAAGGTTAGTCATCAATAAAAAGAACCCATCAGTGGATCATCCTCCTTTACCAGACACTGCCGCTGCACTTTGAGGACTGTTACTACTCCCTTGGAGAATATGGCAGAGCTCTCCAGGATGGGAATTCAGTATTCTCTCATTTATTGAGTGGTTTTCCACCCACTGTGACCATGCCCCATGAGCATTTGAACAATTTTTTATACCTTTTATATATGTTCCTCCCATGCTTCCCCTATCCCTGACACCCCCACCAATGTTCCTCTCCCACCCCAGTTGTAACCCTTCTGTGATCCAAACCTTCTTTAAAGCTGAAGCCAATACAAAAGCCATATACAATTAATAAGAAAATGAAATAATAATGAGGTTCAAATGTAAGAGATAAAATACATGAAAACTTAAAAAAATTAAATTAAAAGATTAGGTTATTCACAAAATGAGAAAAAATTTCTTTTTGACATTTTGCCTTTTATCACTGCAATATCTGGTGTCCAGTCTGTACTATGGCACCTTCCCCCTCTCACTCCCCAGTGTCTCGCTATTTTTCATTTAATTTTCAAAGAAGTTTTAGGTCACAGCATAGTCACACACAGAATACAAGACACTGTCATATACCCAACCCCCATACATTCTTTTTATGTAACATTTTATGTAATCTAGGCATCTTTAGAAAAATATATATATTTTAAAACAGTGACATGGTAATATTAAGACTTTCTGAATAATTTGGGAATCTGGCAGTAATTTTCAGCCAACAAATTCATTACTTCTTTGTCAATTCATTAACAAGTAATATATATTTATTTAACAACTTTGTTTTAAATTCCTAAAAATATAAAAACAGAAAAAGGCAGCTTGATGACAATCAACAAGATGGTGGCAGAGTAAAGGGCTCTGAGAATCAGCTCCTGCTTCAGTGTAGTTGGTGATCATCCAGAGCTATCTAGAGCACATTTTGGGGGCTCCAGGAGACCAGAAGTGTATCCTGATACAGCCTTGAAAGAATGGAAGGAGGAGACTGCCCATCTGCAAAGAAGATTCATAAGTAGAGCACTCCAAACCATGGAGACTGGTGGCATTCCTCCACTGGAGGCACAAACCGCCTCTGGAATTATTCTATGGCAAGAATTGGAAGCTCTGCTTACCAAAATGGGGGAGGAAGAGATAGGTGGGCACCAACTTCAACTACTGATCAGTAAATTCGGTGGGCTAAAGTATAATCCTAATAACAACTAAAGTATGAACCTGTCTAAGTCAGAAAGACGCTGGTGGCTGCAATCTTAACTTTGCCTGACATGAGGGGAAATAAAACTTAATGAAAATTACAGTGCTGGTAGGGACCAGCTTTTTTCCATCTAGATCAGATTGCAGCTCTAGCCTAAGCCCCAGGACCACTTCAGACATGGAGGAAGTGGGGGGACCTGCACCAGCCTTTCTGGGAAATAACAGGCCATGCCATGGAGGCTAGTGGTCATCTTACTATGGCAGCACAAGCTAGCCCAGGAGCTATTCTGTGGCAGGAATTGGAAGCTCCCTTAACCCAAAACAGGGAAGGAAGAGACAGTTGGCCCCTTGTTTCAGCTACTGATTAGTAAATTTAACTGGCTACAGTATAACCATCAGAAAAGCTAATGTTTGAGACTATTCAAGTCAGAAAGAGGCTGATAGCCACTATTTTGACTCCACTCCAAGCATGAGAGGAAGCCAGACTGACTGAAAATCACAGTGACAGTAGAGACCTGTTTCTTTCACCCAGATTGGCTCGCAGTCCTAGCCTAGGCTTCAGCCCCACCTCTAGCAAAGAGGAAGATGACAGGCCCTGCACTAGGCTATCCAGGTAACAAGTATATTTAGCTGGCACAGAGAGAATAATCAGAAGTTTACTGGTGCAACTGTCTTCATCTTGGACCTGCACTGCATAGATTCCTGCCTATACCTGTAGCTCCATCCCTGTCCCAGGCAGGAGAGAAAGGGATATGAAGTCTTATGAGTCTCTCTGGGAAATTACAGTCCAGGCCTGCATGACTTGGATTAGTCCACACAGATGTGGTTCTGTCCCTAAACTGGCAAAGAAGAAAGTTGGGAGAAGCTTCATTGGTCCTTGGGGAAATGAGGATAATTTGAGCCTCCGCAGCTTCTAGCACCAACTACAACCTGGACTCCTACTATACAACCAGCAAGGGAAAAGGGCAGGAAGCCCTAAACTAGAGAAAAACTGCACCCAGAATAAATACTATAGGAAGCCAGATGTCAAGATGCCAACAAAAAATTATAATCCACACCAAGAAACAGAAAGATATAAAGATATGGCCCAGTTAAAGGAACAAGATAAGCCTCCAGATGACATAAAGGAGTTGAAACAACTAATTGTAGATGTTCAAAGAAATCTTCTTAACAAATTAAATGAGATGGCTAAAGAAATTAAGGATATTAAGAAGACATTGGGTGAACACAAAGAAGCATTTGAAAGTACACACAGAAAAATAGCAGATCTTATGGGAATGAAAGGTGCAATGGAATCATATAATAGCAGATTTGAGGAGGCAGAGTAAAGGATTGATGAGCTTGAAGAAATGGCTTCTGAAAGTGAACATACAAAAGAACAGATGAAGAAAAGTTTGGAAAAACTTGAACAAGGTCTCAGGGAACTAAAGGACAGCAAGAGACATGCAAACATACGTGTCATGGGTGTCCCAGGAGGAGAAGGGAAGGGAAAAGGAGCACAAGTAATATTTGAATAAATAATGGTAGAAAATTTCCAAACCCTATTGAAGGATATAGATATCCATGTGCAAGAAACATAACTTATTCCCACCCAAACAAATCCTAATAGACCAACTCCAAGACACATATAATCAGAATGTTAAATGCCAAAGACAAAGAATGAATTCTGAAAGCAGCAAAAGAAAAGCAATGCATAACATATAAGAGATACCCAATAAGATTAAATGCTGATTTCTCAACAGAAACCATGGATGCAAGAAGACAGTGGTATGATATATTTAAGACACTGCAAGAGAAAACTTCCAGCCAAGAATCTTATATCCAGCAAGGTAGTCTTTAAAAAATGAGGGCGAGTTTAGCGTATTCACAGATAAACAGAAACGCACAGAGTTTGTAACCAAAAGACCTGCTTTGCAGGAAATACTAAAGGGTGAAATACAGACTGAAAAGTAAATACAAGAGAGAGAGAGGCCTGGAAGAGAATTTGGAAATGAAGTTTATATCAATAAAAGTAACTAAAATAATCAAAAGATTTGAAAATAAAATATGACAGTTAAAACCCAAATATTCAGGCATAAACTTAATCAATGATTTAAAGTACTTGTATTCAGAAAACTACAACTCATTGTTAAAGGAAATTTAAAAAAGACCTAAATAATTGGAAGAATATTCCATACTCATGGATTGAAAGACTAAAGGTCATTAAGATGTCAATTCTACTCAAATTGATATACAGATTCAGTACAATCCCAATAAAAATTCATGAACATTTTTAAAATAAATGGAAAACATTATTATCAAATTTATTTGGAAGGGTAAGGAGTCCTGAATAGCCAAAAACATCTTATAAAAGGAAAAGTGAAGTTGGAAGACTCTCATTTCCATACTTTAAATCATATTACCTAGGCACAGTGACAAAAAACAGCATGATACTAGCATAAAGACAGACACATAGACTAATGGAACCCAATTGATGGTTGAAAAACAGACCCTCACATCTATGGTCAAATCATTTTTGACTAGCCTGTCAAAACCACCAGACTTGTACAGAACAGTCCATTCAACAAATGGTGCTAAGAAAATTGGATATCCATAGCAATAGAAGGAAAGATGACCCCAATCTCACACCCTATGAAAAAATTGACTCAAAATGAATCAAATACCTAAATATAAAAGCAAGAAACATAAAACTTCTAGAAGAAAATGTAGGAAAATATCTTCAAGATCTGGTGGTAGGTGGTAGATACTTAAAGGAGATAAGAGGAGGATTGAGATAGACTACTGATATTTAATGTATGTAGAAGTTTTAATTAGCTTTACTATATGAGTGTGGAAATATACAGAATTGATGGTAACATATTATAGTGAGTAGCAGCTGGTTTATGAATGAGGATGTGGCTGAAAATGGTAGTCTAGGGATGTAAATGCCAATTGACAGAAAGCTAGAGAAAAATCTAGGGACTGAATAGCACAGTATACCCAGAGGTGAATGAGAATAGTGGTTGATACAGATGCAGGAGTGCCCTCTGTGCGCTAGTGCAGATGTACATCAGTATTGCAGGATGGTGGGAATATGTAGAAGTATGGGAAAAACACAACTGGATTGACCTACGGAGTGTGGTAAACATTAATATTGTAATATACTTGCATCTATGCCAAAGATGTACTGTGTTGATAATGGGGGAGTATGGAAAAAGTGTGCCAAATGTATGCTGTGGATCTGGTAATAATCAGATGATATTATCTCATAATCTAAGAAATAGTCCACCATAGTGCAGTGTGTTGATAGAGGGGTGTTTTTGGGAATTCTGCACATGTGCATGATTGTTTTGTAATTTTACAAGTTCTGTCATAAAAATATATTTAAAAAATAATAATACTGTGGTTTGGGGGAAAAATAAACCAAATGTAAGATAAGGAGTATAATTACTAGTGAGATTTTGACAATATTCTTTCATAATTTGTAACAAATGTCTCATGACAATGTAAGGTATTGGTGGAGAGTTGATGTATGGAACCCCTGTATGATGTTATGAATGTATGCTTTGTAAGTTCACAACTTTTACTATACACTTATTGTTTATATATGTTCATGTATAAATGATACAATAATAATAATAATAATAGGGTGTGTAGGGGGAAATATATTGGTTAGCAGTAATGTTTTGAGGATACACTTTAATCATTAGTTAAAAATGTTTCACAGCAATGCAAGGTATTGGTGGTAGGGTGAGGTATGAGAGCCCTGTATGATGTTATGCATGTTTGTTTTATAAGTTCACAAGTATTACTGCACACTTATTGTTCATGTATGTTCATGTATGAGTGATATACTTCAATAAATTTTTTTAAAAAATTTTAAAAATCCATTGAACTATACAACACAAAGGGTGAACCTTAATGTAAACTACTATATTAATAATAAAATTCTAATAATCATGGCTCACAAATTGTAACAAAGTTTCCTCACTAATGCCAAATATTAATAATAGGGAAAACTACATGTTTCTAGAAGGTATATGGGAACTCTATATTTTCTGCATGACTTTTCTGTAAATCCACAAACAGTCTAATAAAAATTTTTGGGAAAAAAAAAGCAGCTCAACAAATTATAGAAATATCACTCCTAAAAAGTTCTTTTACAGACATTTTTATCTATCTAATTCCAATGGCTAGCTCAGTTGTTCCTCTAGTGTTCAGAAAGATACAGAGGTGAACATAGGTCTCCTTATTAAGGAAAAAAAATGAAGATGAGAAAAAAACTGCTTAATTGTATTCATATCTTACAAAAACAAACCCAATATTCTTTTTTTTACCTTTAGAATTTATTAATTGCAAAAACTTTACAATGCTGTTAATTATAGTCCATAAATTACATTAGTTATATTTTCACATGTAGCACCACATTCTTAACACACTGTAGTGGAATATTCCTGAATTTATATAATTAACCACAATCCCCATCTACTTCCAAAATCATCATTATACATTCCCAATATTATCATCCAGCTGTTCTGCAACTGACAGTAATCTTCCTAGACTACTTATTTGAGCCACAATGACATCCATAAATCAAGTGTTTGTTATATTCATTATAATGTGCTATCATCAAATTCAACCATTACTACCTATTTTTATTTTACCTTATTAAACTTTCTATGCTCATCCAGTATTTTCTCCACCTTCTCTTCCTACATTCCATCTTCCCTCAACTTACATTTTGTAGTTGTACTCCATGAGTCTACTCATTGTATTTAGTTCATATCAGTGAGAGTAAACAATATTCATCCTATTATGTCTGGCTTATTTCACTGAACATATCTTCAATGTTCCTCCATGTTGTCATGTGCTACCCCTACTGATTTCCTCTTACAGATAAGTAATATTCCTTTGTATGAATATACTACATTTTCTATAACTATTCATTGTTTGATAGACACTTAGGTTCTTTTCATCTTTTAGAAATTGTGAATAATGCCGCTATGAACATCAGTGTGCAAATATCTGTTTGCATCCTTGCTTTCAGTTCTTCTGAATATATTTGTCATAGCAGGATTGCTGCATCATATGGAAATTCTATATTTAATTTCCTGGGGACCCACCAGATCATCTTTGACAAAGATTGTGCCATTTTACAGTCCCACCAATGGTGAAGAAGTGTTCCTATTTCTCCACATCACACTTTAATTTTCCTGTTCCTTAAATAATAGTCATTCTGTATGGTGTGAGATGATATCTCATTGTATTTTCCACCTGAATTTCCCTAATAGCTAGTGATGTTGAACATCTTTTCAAAATTCCTTTGGCCATTTGTATTTCCACTTCAGAAAATGACTGTTCAATTATATGGCCCATTTTTTAAATGGGGCTGCTTGTCATTTTTTTGTTGTGTGATCCCTTTATATAACGTGGAGATAAATAACTTATTAGATATATGGTTTCCAGAGATTTTTTCCCCACTGAGTAATCTGCCTTTTCATATTCTTGATAAAGTAATGAAAAAAAAAGTATTTAATTTTGAGGTAGTCCAATTTATCTATTTTTTCTTTTGTTGCTTGTGCTTCGTGTGAGTTCCAAGAAGCCACCAACAACCAGAAAATCTTGAAATAGTTTCCCTACATTTTCTTCTAAGGGTTTTATGGTTCTAGTTTCTATATTTAGGTCCTTGATCATTTTTTAATTAATTTTTTTAGTAAATCAATTTTATTGATGCATATTAATAAAGCATATAATTTAACCAAAGTGTACAAAGTTATTTGGCATAATCACATAGTTGTGTGTTCATCACTTCAATCATTATTAAAGTATTTCTATTATCTCAATAATAATAATAATCCAAAAGCAGACAAACAAATCAACAAGAAAATTCCTCACCTCTCAATAGCTCTATGTTTCCCCTGCTGTACCTAGATGCTATTTTTGGCTATTCTTGCACAATTATTTATTTGTTTATTAAGCAGTTTTATTGAGATCTGTTCACATACCATATGATCTACCCAAAGTATATTATTAATGATTTTAGTATCATCAATTATTCGAAAATTTTTGAGATAATAAACATGAAACATTGTGAATTAATTTTTATATAAGATGTGAGATAAGGATCCTCTTTCTTTTTTTCATTATGTATATCCAGTTTTCCCAGTACCATTTCTTGAATAAGTTATTCTGACACAGCTGAGTGGATTTGATAGCCTTTTCAAAAATCATTTGATTATTAGATGTGAGAACCTGTTTCTGAAACCTTGATTCAATTCCCTTGTTCATTGCATCTTTGTGACAGTACCATGCTGTTTTTTTGTTTTTTTTTTTATCACTGTGGCTAGATAATATGCTTTAATGTCTGGAAGTGAGAATCCTCCAAATTTGCTCCTTTTAAAGATATTTTTGGATTTCTGGGGCCCTTGCCCTTCCAGATAAAATTGATAATTGGCTTATCCAATTCTACGAAGAAGGAAATTGGAATTTTTATTGGAATTGCATTAAATCTGCAGAACAATTTGGGGAGGATTGACATCTTAATGATACTCAGTCTCCCAACACATGAATATGGAATTTCCTCCTATTTACTTAGACCATCATAGGTTTATTTTAGCAATGTTTTTTGGTCTTCTAAATATAGGTCCTTTATGTGCTTGGCTAAGTTTACTCTTAAATATTTGATTCTTTTATTTGTTATTGTAAATTGATTTTTATCAGATTTCATCCTCAGATTGCTCACTAGTAGTGTACAGAAACACTATTGATTTTTGAGTATTAAACTTTTATCCTGCCACGTTGCTGAAATTGTCTATAAATTCTAATTGGTTTTTGTAGATTTTTCAGGATTTTCTATGTATAGGGTTATATAATTAGCAAATAATGAAAGTTACTTCTTCTTTTCCTATTTAGAGGACTCTCATTTCTTTTTCTTACCTGATTGCTCTTGCTAAAACTTCCAGAATAATATTGAATAATAATGAGGGGGATTGGGCATCCTTTTCTGGTTCCCGATGTCAGTGGTAAAGATTTCAGTCTTTAATCATTAAGTACAATGTCACCTGTGCATTCTTCAAATATGCACTTTACCATATTGAGAAAGTTTCTTTCTATTCTTATCATTCAGAATATTTTTATCAAGAAATGATGTATTTTCACAAATGCCTTTTCTGCAGCAATTGAAATGATCATGTGATTTTCATTCTTCAGTTTATTAATGTGGGTTATTACATTGATCAACTTTCCTTTTTAGTTAATTAATTTTAAATTTCTGTTTAAAGAAGGTTTAGATTACATAAATATTACATAAAAAATTTATGGGGAATGCAAGATGGCATCGGTTTAAGTGGACACTCACCATGTCTCTAACAAAAGACAGCTGATGGGGGACAGTATACTGCCCAAGTGAGCTCTTCTGGGAGACCACAAAGTGAGAGAATTTGGGACATCAATCTCAAGGGAGTAGGACAGGGAGAGAGATTGCTCAAGATAAAACTGGAACATAGAAAGCAGCAAAGAAATAGAACAAGAAGAACAAAGTGTCAAAGAGGAAAACTTAACATACACACAGAACCACCATTTAAATAAAATTCTAGAGCAGAGAGAGAAGTTAATCAACTGAATCAACCCCTCAAGAAAAAAATGGTTATGAGATGGCAACAAAAAATTACAAATCACACTGAGAAACAGGAAGACATATACCAGTCCAAAGAAAAAATTAAAAACAAGGAAGGGATGTAGAACATCAAACAGCTAATCAAAGCTGTCCAAACAAATACCATGGACCAGCTTAATGAAGTGAATAATGAGATTAAGCATATTAAGAAGACACAGGGAGAACATACTGAAGAAACAGTAAACATACATAAAAAGGTAATGGATATGATGGTGATGAATGGCTCAATCTAAGTGTTACAGTTGGGCAGTTTGATGTAATTATGAATTCCAAAAATATAATTGGATCATGCTTGTAAACTGATCTCTTAATCTGGGAATGATTAAGTTATGATTAGGGCATTGACTGGGCCACATCAGTAGGGCATTGAGCCCCAACTCTTGGTGGGTGGGGAATCGAATATAAAAGGCAAGGCAAAGAACAGAGTTGAAGCAGTCTTTTGAGAAGCAGCTTTGAGGTTGGAAAAAAGGCCCCCGGAGAAGAGAAGCAAGCTGTTCACCTGATCATCTACAGCTGACCTTGTGGAGGAAACAGGAGCTAAGCCCAGAGAGAAATGCAACCCCAGGAAGAGAGGAACCCCAGAAGCCTGAACTCTGGCAAATGCTGGCAGCTGTATTGCTCTAACATGTGGAAATGGACTGTGGTGAGAGAAGAAACTTAACACTTTATGGCCTGGTATCTGTGGAATTCTACCCCAAATAAATACCCTTTATAAAGACCAACCCATTTTTGGTATTTCACATTAGCAGCCCTTTGGCTGACTAATACAGAATTTGGTACCAGCAGTGGGGTGGCCTGTGCAGGAAACAGATGGATCTTGGAGGAACGCAGTAGATTATTGTAAACTTACCCATGTGGTGACTCCAATTGCAGCTGCTGTCCCAGATGTGGTATCCTTGCTTGAGCAAATCAACACTTCCCCTGGTACCTGGTATGCAGCTGTTGATCGGGCAAATGCTTTTTTCTCAATTGCCATTAGTAAGGACCACCAGAAACAGATTGCTTTCAGCTGGCATGGTCAGCAGTATACTTTCACTGTCCTGCCTCAGGGGTATATCAGATCTCCAGCCCTATGTCATACTACTGTCCACAGGGACCTTGATCATCTCTCCCTCCCATGAGACATCACACTGGTCCATTATATTGATGATATCATGTTGATAGGACCTAATGACCAAGAAGTAGCAAAGACTCTAGATTTATTGGTAAGGCATTTGCATGAGAGAGGATGGGAGATAAATCCAATAAAAATACAGGGTCCTTCCACCTCAGTGAAATTTCTAGGTGTCCAGTGGTGTGGGGACTGTCGAGATATCCCTTCTAAAGTAAAGGATAACCTGTTGTACCTGGCCCCTCCTATGATCAAAAAAGAGGAACAATGCTTAGTTGGCCTCTTTTGATTTTGGAGACAAAACATTCCTCATTTGGGTGTGTTACTGCGGCCCATTTATCGAGTGACAGGAAAAGCTGCCAGTTTTGATTGGGGACTGGAACAAGAAGAAGCCCTGCCACAGGTCTAGGCTGCAGTGCAAGCTGCACTACCACTTGGACCATATGATCCAGCAGATCCAATGGTGTTGGAAGTTTCAGTGGCAAATAGAGATGCTGTCTGGAGCATTTGGCGGGTGCCTATAGGGGAATCACAATGCAGACCCTTAGGATTTTGGAGCAAAGCCTTGCCATCCTCTGCAGATAACTACTCCCCTTTTGAGAAGCAGCTTTTGGCTTGCTACTGGGCCTTAGTAGAGACTGAACACTTAACAATGGGCCATCAAGTTACCATGAGACATGAGTTGCCTATCATGAGCTGTGTATTGTCTGACCCACCAAACCATAAAGTTGGGTGTGCACAGCAGTACTTCATAATAAAGTGGAAGTGGTATATATGAGATAGGACTCGAACAGGTCCTGAAGGCACAAGTGAGTTACATGAGGAAGTAGCCCAAATGACCATATCACCACCCCTGACATGTTACCTTCTCTTTCACAGCCCACAGCTTTGGCCTCTTGGAGAGTCCCTTACAATCAGTTGACTGAGGATGAGAAAACTCGGGCCTGATTTACAAATGGTTCTGCATGATATGCAGGTACCACCCGAAAGTGGATGGCTGCAGCACTGCAGCCCTTTTCTGGGACATCCTTGAAGGATAGCGGTGAGGGAAAATTCTCCCAGTGGGCAGAACTTTGAGCAGTGCATCTAGCTGTTCATTTTATTTGGAAGAAGAAATGGCCAGAGGTGCGTTTGTACACTGATTCATGTACTGTTGCCAATGGTTTGGCTGGATGGTCAGGGACTTGGAAGGAACATGATTGAAAAATTGGTGACAAGGAGGTCTGGGGAAGAGCTATGTTGATAGAGCTTTCTGAGTGGGCAAAAACATGAACATATTTGTGTCCCACATGAATGCTCACCAGAGGGTGACTTCAGCAGAGGAAGAGTTTTATCATCAAGTGGATAAGACGACCCACTCTGTGGCTAATGCTCAGCCTCTTTCCACAGCCACTCCTCTCATTGTCCAATGGGCTCATGAACAAAGTGGCCATGGAGGTAGGGATGGAGGTTATGCATGGGCTCAGCAACATGGACATTCCTCTCACCAAGGCTGACTTGGCTACAGCCACTGCTGAATGCCCAATCTGCCAGCAGCAGAGACCCACACTCAGCCCCAGATATGGCACCATTCCTCGAGGTGACCAACCTGCTACCTGGTGGCATGTGGACTACTTTGGGCCACTTCCACCATGGAAGAGGCAGTGATTTGTTTTAACTGGAATAGACACATACTCTGGCTATGGGTTTGCATTTCTGGCATGCAATGTTTCTTCCAAAACTACCATCTGTGGACTTACCGAATGTCTTATCTACCACCATGGCATTCCACACAGCATTGCTTCTGATCAAGGAACCCATTTCACAGCAAATGATGTGCGGGAATGGGCACATGCCCACGGAATTCACTGGTCTTACCATGTTCCCCATCACCCTGAAGGAGCCGGATTAATAGAACAGTGGAATGGCCTTTTGAAGACTCAATTATGGTGCCAACTAGGTGGCAATACCCTGCAGGACTGGGGCAATGTTCTCCAGGAGGCTGTGTATACTCTGAATCAGCGTCCTCTCTATGGTGCTGTTTCTCCCATAGCCAGGATTCATGGGTCCAGGAATCAAGGGGTGGAGATGGGAGTGGCACCAGTCACTATTACCCATAGTGACCCACTAGGAAAATTTTTGCTTCCTGTCCCTGTAACCTTAAGCTCTGCTGGTCTACAGGTTTTTGTCCCAAAAGGACAATTGCTGCCACCAGGGAACATAACAATGATTCCAATGAACTGGAAGTTAAGACTGCCACCTGGCCACTTTGGGCTCCTTTTACCTGGGAATCAACAGGCAAAGAAGGGAATTACTGTACTGGCTGGTGTAATTGATCCTGACTATCAAGGGGAAATAGGACTACATCTACATAATGGGAGTAAAGAGGAGTTTGCCTGGAATGCAGAAGATCCTCTAGGGTGTCTCCTAGTCCTGCCATGCCCTGTGATTAAAGTCAATGGAAAATTGCAACAAACCAATTCAAGCAGGAATAACAGTGGCCCAGAATCTTTGGGAATTAAAGTTTCAATCACCCCACAAGGCAAAGAACCATGGCCAGCTGAAGTGCTTGCTGAAGGTAAGGGGAACATGGAATGGGTAGTGGAAGAAGGTAGTGATAAATATGAAGTTCGACCATGTGACTAGTTACAGAAATGAGGACTGTAATAGTCATGAACCCTTCTTCCATGTTTCATTTTGAGGATGATTGTATATGTACACAAAACAAATTTCTTTGTTTTCTTCCCCAACCTTTCCCCCTATCATGAAAAGTTGTATTAATTCCATGGCATAATATTTAAGGATGTCAAGTTTAAGAGTGAATATTACCCAAGGAATTGCACCCTGTTCTGTGGGGAATTAATGCATTTCCAGTTGTACGCAAGGGAGTTGAACATTGTTAGGCGGAAATATATGTGTATGCTTGTCTGTTATTGTTTTTACTTAGACACTAAGTATGGTTTAGGGTAATGTGTATGATTGTCGAATTGACAAAGGGTAGACTGTTATGTTTAGGCTAATGTGTCAACTCGGCCAGGTAATTGTGTCCAGGTGTTTGCTCCAGCAAGCACTGGGCTAATCATAATACAAGAGCATTTATGGACTTCAATCACCAGTGAGTTTACTGTGTGGATGGCTGATTACATATGCATCAATCAGGGAGATTACATCATCAATGGGTGGTGCTTTTATCCAATCAGTTGAATGACTTAAAAGGGGAAGTGATTTCAAAATTCAGAGAGAATTTCCCAGCTCGTTGTTGGACAGCCAACTTCTCCCAGAGAGTCATCAATGACCTTTTGTCGGACTTTCATCGGAGCCACTGGTTTGCAGCCTGCCTGCGGTACCTGGACTTATGCATCTCCACGGTCACATAAGAGCCTCTTTAAAATCTCATATTATTGACAGATATCTCCTGTTGATTCTGTTTTCCGAGAGAACCCTGACTAATGCAGCTTGGTACCAGGAGTGGTTCTTGAGGAACAGAGTCTTAAACATGGGATGTCTGAGGTTGTTCTGGGAGTTTTGTAATTGGCTCTCTACTCTAATTGGACTCAGGTGTACTAATGACTCCCTTTCCAATAATGAGGTTGCTAACACTCCATGGCATGAGCTGACAATAGAGATATGAAAAATAGCATCACTGGATTCCCCTACTCCCATGCTCATAAGAAGCAAGGATCCATGACTTATGCTTAACTTCCCAATTTCTCCTTATGATATTGAAAATGTTTATCCTTTGTCTTTCCTTTTGTGTATTGGAAGCAGTTAAATGGTTCTGTAAGTTTCAGAGGTCTATAGCAGATGGGATTTTGTCTCAAGATGAACTGTATTTCTTTAAATTGATTATGATATGATTTTTTCCTTGAATTGTTACTTATTTAAGTTTTTTTTTCATATTGTAATGTATTTTTGGAATTCAGAGGGTGGAGTGTTACAGTTGGGCAGTTTGATGTAATTATGAATTCCAAAAATATAATTGGATCATGCTTGTAAACTGATCTCTTAATCTGGGCAAGATTAATTTATGATTAGGGCATTGACTGGGCCACATCAGTGGGGCATTGAGCTCCAACTCTTGGTGGGTGGGGAATCGAATATCAAAGGCAAGGCAAAGAACAGAGTTGAAGCAGTCTTTTGAGAAGCCGCTTTGATGTTGGAAAGAAGGCCCCAGGAGAAGAGAAGCAAGCCATTCACCTGATCATCTGAAGCTGACCTTGTGGAGGAAACAGGAGCTAAGCCCAGAGAGAAATGCAACCCTGGGAAGAGAGGAACCCCAGAAGCCTGAACTCTGGCAAACGCCAGCAGCTGTATTGCTCTAACACATGGCAATGGACTGTGGTGAGAGAAGAAACTTAACACTTTATGGCCTGGTATCTGTGGACTTCTACCCCAAATAAATACCCTTTATAAAGACCAACCCATTTTTGTTGTTTCACATTAGCACCCCTTTGGCTGACTAATACACCAAGGAATATAAATGATGCTGGAATCACATAACAGCAGATGTGAACAGGCAGAAGAAAGAATTAATGATGCAGAAGACAGTACATTTGAAATCAAACAGATAGTAGAATAGAAAGCTAAAAAGATAGAAAAAATCCAACAGGGACTTAGGGATTTATCCAACAACAAAAAATGCACAAACATATGCATTATAAGCATCCTAGAGGAAGAAAAGAAGGGAAAGGGAACAGAAGGAATGTTGGAGGAAATCATGGCTGAAAACTTCCCAACCCTATAGAGGGAGATGGATGTACATGTCCAGGAAGCACAATGCACCCCAAAGAGTATAAATCACAAAAGACCTACTCCAAGACATAAATTTGTCAAAATGTCCAATGCTCAAGACAAAGAGAAAATACTCAAGACAGCAAGAGGAAAGAGAACCATCACATACAAGGGAATCTCAATAACTTTAAGTGCTGATTTCTCATTTGAAACCATGGAGGCAAGAAGACAGTGGTATGACTTAGTCAAGGTACTTAAAGAATAAAATTCCAGCCATGAATTCTCTATCTAGCAAAGGTGGCATTCAGAAATAATGGAGAGTTCAAAATATTCACAGATAAACAGAAATTAAGAGTACACCAATAAGAAACCTGCCCTTCAAGAAATGGTAAAGGAATTTCTACAGGCTGAAAGGAAAAAAAGAGGAGAGACAGAGTTGAAGGAGAGTGTAAGAACAACTAAATAGACAAAAAGAGAAATAAAAACAATATATGACATACCTAAACCCAAAGAAAATATGGCTGATGAAAGAAATTCCTTGAGATTAATAACACTGAATGTGAATGGATTAAACACAGCAGTGAAGAGACTCAGATTGACAGCATGGATAAGGAAATATGACCCATCTATATGTTGTCTACATGAAACCCACCTTAGCCCCAGGGATTCAAGAAGGTTGGAAGTGAATGGCTGGAAAACAATTTTGCAAGAAAGCAATAACCAAAAAAGGATTGGAGTAGCTACACTAATATTAGACAAAATTGACTTAGATGCAAAACTATTGTAAGAGACAAAGAAGGACACTATATACTAGTAATGGGAATAATCTTTAAAGAAGAAAGAACAATCATAAACATTTATGCACCTAATCAGGGCACCTCAAAATACATGAGAAAAACAATGGAAAAACTAAGTGGAAACATAAATGCCTCTACAGAATACTGGGGGACTTTAATACACCATTATCACCATTAGACAGAACATCTAGGCAGAGAATCAAAAAAGAAACAAAGATTATGAATCACACATTAGAGGAGCTGGTCCTAATAGATATATAAAGAATGCTACACGCATATACAGTGGAATACACATTCTTCTCGAGTTCACATGGATCATAATCCAAGATATACCACATGCTAGGCCACAAAACAACTCTCAATGAATTCAGAAAGATTGAGATTATACAAAGTAATTTCTCTCACCACAATCGGATAAATTTGGAAATCATAAATGGCCAGAGAACTAGATTAGGCACAAAGATGTGGAAGTTAAACAGCTCACACTTAGACAAACAGTGGGTCAAGGAGGAAATCTCAAAAGAAAACAGCAACAACCTTGAAACGAATGAAATGACAACACAACATATCAAAACATATGGGATGAAGCCAAAGTTGTACTGAGAGGGAAATTCATAGCCATAAGTGCATATATTAAAAAAGAAGAAAGAGCTAAAATTGAAGACCTAACTGCACACCTGGAGGAATTGGAAAAACAACAACAAACTAACCTCAAAGAAGAAGAAGGAAGGAAATAAGAAAGATTAGAGCAGAACTAAATGAAATAGAAAATAAGAAGGTACTAGAAAAAATAAGCAATACCAAAACTTGGTTGTTCGAGAAGAAGAATAAAATTGACAAACTCTTACCCAGAATAATGAAGAAAAAGAGAGAGCAGATGCAAATACACACAAAAAAAGGAATGATGAAGGAGATATCACTTCTGACCCCACAGAAATAAAGAGTATAAAACAAGGATACTTTGAAACATTATATGCCAACAAGAATGATAATTTAGAGGAAATGGACAAATTTCTAGAAACTCACAAGCAGCCTACATTGAAGAAAGAAGAAATTGATGAACCGAACAGTCCAATTACAAGTAAAGAGATAGCCATATTCAGCAAAACTCTCCCAACTAAGAATAGCCCAAGACCAAATGGCTTCACAGGTTCATTCTACCAAACATTCTGGAAAGAGCTTACACCAGTCCTGCTTAAGCTCTTCCAAAAAATAGAAGTAGAAGGAAAGTACCTAACTCATTCTATGATGCCAAAATTACTCTAATACCAAAGCCAAAAAAAGATACCACAACAAAGTTAAATTACAGACCAATATCTCTAATCAACCTAGAAGCCAAAATCCTCAACAAAATACGTGCTAATCTCATTCAACAACATATCAAAATAATTATATACCATGACCAAGTAATTTCATCCAGGGTATACAAGGATGGTTTAACATAACAAATCAATCAATGAAATACACCACAAAAACAGATTAAAAGAAAAAAAAAAGTACATGGTGATCTCTACAGATGCAGAGAAAGCACTTGACAACATACAATATACTTTCCTAATAAAACACTGCAAAACATCAGAATAGAAAGAAACTTTCTGAACATGATAAAGGGTATATATGAAAAATCTAAAGCTAACACCATTTTCAATGTTGGAATCCTAAAAGCCTTCCCTCTGAGATCAGGAACAAGACAAGGATGCCCACTATCACCTCTCCTATTTAACATCATCTTTGAAGTACTTAATTGAGCACTGATGCAAGAAAGAGATATAAAATGCAGCCAAATTGGAAAAGAATTTAAAATTTCATTATTTGCAGATGATATGATCCTATACATAGAAAGCCCTGAGAAATCTACAGCAAAGCTTCTGGAACATATAAAGGAGTTCAGTAATGTTGCAGGCTATAAGATCAATGCTTAAAAATCAGTAGCATTTCTGTACACAAAGAGCAAGCAAACTGAGGAGGAAATCAAGAAAAAAACACCATTTACAATAGTAACTAAAAAAAAATCAAATAACTGGGAATAAATTTAAATAAAGATGTATTGGACCTATATACAGAAACCTACACAACACTGTTAAAGGAAATAAAAAAAGACTTAAATATGGAAGAATATTCCCTGTTCATGGATAGGAAGACTAAGCATCATCAAGATGTCTATCCTACCCAAACTAATCTACAGATTTAATTTACACTCAGTAAAAATCAAAACTGTACTTTTTTTTGGAGTAAGAATCTGCATTCTTTATTTCCATCAAATGTACATTAATCATCTAAAATTGACCAGGCTTGTATTAAACACAATACATGTGATACATTTTGTTGTGGGTACTGTTATTTTTCTCATTTTACAGACGAAGTAACAGAGACACTATGAATTTAAGTAATTTACCCAAGTTCCAAAGACAGCAGAACTGAGATATGCACCCATGTCTGCCTCAACAACCCAAGCAATAGCACTACCCTCATGAACCAAGAACCCCACTAATAAAATAATGTATACTATTAAAAATTATTATTCAGTAAACCTACAAACTCTCTAATTAATGGAAAAACTGTATACAGACAGGCTGTTATAAGTCTGTGTAAACGGGACTTGGGGTGGGGATGGAGTGCACAAGGAAGGATTTTTTAATTAAGTGACATTTAAACCGAAACCAAAGATATTTCCTAAGGCTTAGATTAGGAAAGTAAATGTGAACTTGTGACCATGCTTGTGAAAAGAGCTGGACCATGTATTTTGATGAACAGTGAACAAGGTTCCTGTGTGCACCCACTATTTGCATAGGTGGTTCCATCTTGTTAGGAGCTTGACCAGTCCATTGAAAATTTGCAAAGACACCTTTAATTACAGTAATAGCATTTACTGTCACACTCCTTGGAGGTATATTACTGGAACAGATGAGTTAACATACATGTAGCTATGAATTACCTCAGGTATGAACTACTCACTGAAGTATGAGCCAACACAGCGTAGTAAAAATGACATAGACTTTGGAAAAACACAGACTCTGTCTCAAATCTAAGCTGTGCATGAATATGTTTTTGTTGTTTTTTTTTAATTCTAAAACATGCTTAGATTACATAAATGTTACACAAAAATTACATGGATTCCCATGTTCCCCATCTCACACACCTCCCATAACATCCCACATAAACATCTTTCATTAGTGTGGCACATCACCTGCAATGGATATACACATCCTGGGGCATTGCCACTAAGCATGGACCATAGTTCATATTGTAGACCACACTCTCTCCCACACAGTTCTGCATGGTATATGCTGATGTAAAATGGCCTATATCTGTCGTTGTAATGTCACTCAGGATAATTTCCAAGTCCTAAAAAAGCCCCTGTATTACAACTGCTTTTCCCTTCCCTGCCCCAAAAGTGTCTAGTGGCCACTGGGTCCACATGACTTTTATAATTTCTTCCATTGCTTGAATCACAATATGTCTACAACAGAATACCATTAAGTCCACTCTAGTCCATAGCACTTCTCCCAATTCTGAGGTATCTGGGATGGTGATGTCCACTCCACCTCCAAGTGAGAGTGGGCTTATATCCCATGGATATGGTGGATGTGATTATCCTGCCTGCAGCTGCAGGCTCTCTCCATTCCCTGGGATGGCCGTTGCCCATTGTTGTCTCCTCACCAGGTTACTTGGATGAGTCCATTGAGCTGTAGGGTAGGAGTTGCAGCTCCACCGAGATTCCAGGCACAGCTGGCACATGGGCAGGCCAGAGACTCCAGTCTCTGGAAGTACACCAACAAACTCCAGCATCACATATAGGTTTGAATAGAAGGGACTGATGGACCATGTGCAGGGAGGACTTATTTGAGTCCAACTCTCTCACTCTCAGGAGCACAGATACCAAAATCGAACCCACTGATAAAGCATCAATCTCTGGAGCTATCGCCCCTTATAGAGGACCTGTGTGTCTCCAGAGCCCTCAGGAGCCCCTCTGTGTGGGGTGATATCCATGTTGGTGTTCTATGAGATCCTACTGAGGTATGTGTAAGCGTTACCTCTGGGATGACATCCCGACTCTCTTTGAAGTGTCTTAGCCACATGAAATCATTTGTTTTACCTTTCCCCCCTTTTATTCAAGGTCTTTTCCAGTCATATTGCCAGTTGGAACTTGTTTTTAATCCCTCATTGCCAGGGAGGCTCATTCCAGGTAATCATGTCCCATGCTGAGGGGAAGGTAATGCATTCATATGCTGAGTTTCACTTAGAAAGAAGCCACATTTGAGCAGCAAGGAGGCTCTCAGGTGGCAACCCTTGAGCACCGCATAACAGTAGGCTAAGTTTCAATTACAAGAGCAAAGACTCATAAGGCTAGTCATCAATAACAAGAATCCATCAGTGGACCATCATCCTTTGCCAGACACTGCCCCTGCACTCAGTGGACTGTTGCTCCTCCCTTGGAGAATGTGACAGAGCTCTCCAGGCTGGGAATTCAGTATTCCCTCATTTATTGAGTGATTGTCTACCACCATGACCATGCCCCATCCCTTGATCATTTGAGCAATTTTATATATCTTCCATGTATATTCAGGTGTACTCCCTCCCATGAAACCCCCATCCCAGACACCCCACACCAATGATCCTCTGCTGACCCTGTTGTACCCTTCTGTGATCTAAACTTTCTTTGAAGATGAAGCCTATATAATAGCCAAATATAATCAATAGGAAAATGAAATAATAATGGTAAGTTTAAATGAAAGAGATAAAATACTTAGAAACTCAGAAAAAAAAAAACTAAAACTAAAATATAATTAACAGATTTAGACATTCAAAAAATGGGAAAAATTTTTTTTTAATTATTTCTTTTTCCTTTTTTCACTGCATTATCCAGTGTCCAGTCTGTACTGTGGCACTTACCCTTCTCACTCCCCAGTGTCTCACAAATTTTCATTTAATTTTAAAAGAAATTTAAGGTCACAGGAAATTCACACACAGAATACTAGAGATTCTCATATACCAAACCTCCTTCCCCTTACCTCACCCCATATTAAAAACTATTTTTGTGTGTGTGGATGGTAGCATGGTTATAACTGTTATACAGATAGTGAAACATATCTAGTAAACATTGTCAATGGTTTACAGTATAGTTTCAAATTTTGATGGTACAGTTTAATAATTTTTGATGATATTTACCATGTCCTGTGTCCATTACTGTAAGGTAATGAAAAGCATTTCCCATGACCAGTAAATACACCCCGTTTGATCTTTTCTGTTCTTCCCCATCCACCTGGGGCACATGACACTCCCCTGTCTTGATTCATTGTATGACAAGATTCATAGTTACATGACCTGGGTATTCTAA
The DNA here is from genome assembly GCA_029593785.1 of Cabassous unicinctus. NCBI lineage: Eukaryota > Metazoa > Chordata > Mammalia > Cingulata > Chlamyphoridae > Cabassous > Cabassous unicinctus. The sequence continues at coordinate 23,851 of JAQZBX010035675.1, forward strand.
GCTGCCCTTCCTAATCTACCCACCTGTCAACCCTGCACCATCAAACCCAGTAATATCACTACTCACCTGTCCTATCCTTCAATAAGCAACTGTAGTCTATCACTTTACCATAGAATATGCTCATATGGGTGATGGCTCACAACCTACTCTTCTCTTTCTCTCCCTTGTTAAAATATTTTGCAGACAGTGGTTCTCAGAGTCTGCTCACTTTTCTCAAATGAAATCAGTGGGATCATATAGTGTCCATCCTTCAATGTCTGGCTTGCTTCACTCAACATAAGGTCTTCGAGATTCATCCATGATATTCCATTTCTTAGCACTTTATTCCTTCTTACAACTGAGTAATATTCCATTGTTTGTACATACCACATTTTGTTTATCCATTCATCTGTTGATGGGCACTGGGGCTGATTCCAACTTTTGGCAATTGTGAACAATGCCGCTATGAACATTGCTGTGCATATATCTGCTCATGTCTTTGCTTTCAATTCTTCTGGGTATATACCCACCAGTGGAATCACTGGATCATACAGAAGATCTACTGTTAGTTTTCTGAGGAACCACCAAACTGTCCTCCACAGTGGCTGGACCATTCCACAATCCCACCAGCAGTGGATGAGGGTTCCTAT